>JANHGN010007807.1:7627-25531 GCA_024605025.1 Megaceryle maxima | reverse complement strand
AATGAATATATTAACACTTAGCTACATTCAATAAACCACATGCTTCAGGTCATTGCCCTTCCTTGTCTCTCTGGCTGTTTATTCCCCCCAGTTTCAGAGGAGATCTCATTGCTCTCAGCCCTGTCCTGACAGGGCACAGATAACCTGCTGCAATCCTTTTGCAAAGGTAGGTGTGAGAGAAGGGGAGGGGAAGGATTTACAGTGCTGCAGAATTTCCCTATCCTATAGCAGAGAAAGCATGTTTGAGGGCATGAGGTAGGCAGATCAGGAGTAGGACAGAAGTGTAGCTGCTGTGTGTAGAGATTTGTGATGCCTCGCAGTATTTCACACTCTCAGTGGTGTCTCACGGATCCCTAAAGCCATGGGCTGTGCGTGCTGTTTTCCCTACTGCTTAGACAGCAGTCTTCCAGCTGCTTTTCCCATATTCTACCCTCCATCTCCTCCCACCTCTGAGACTGAAAAGTGCTAGGGAAGGATTCTGAAAATATGTAGATGCATGCTCCCCCCTTTACTCACGTGTTGCTAGGTATGCAGCACAGGAGAGCAGGGCAGAGATGAGAGACACGCAGCAGACAGAACTGGAACACAGCTTGGGCTGAATTAAAATGCTTTTAGCAGGGACCCCCACAATAACAAAAAACAGCCGGAGAGGGTGGATGGGAGAGGGCAGTTTGTCTCCGATGTTCCCAGCAATCTGGACTTGTTGCTACTGCTCTGTCTGCTCTCTGTCTCCTGGCTGGAATGTCTCTGTGTTGCTCCATCTCTTGGTGCTTGTGCCCTACCTGCAAGTTCTGCTCTAGTCCTGCCATTCAGCAGCTGCTTTTCCTCCTAGTACCCTGCAGCTCTCCTGGGACATGTGTTTTACTGGAGAACCTGGGTTTTCTTTCCCCCTGGTTACTACTCAAGTGGTGAGGCCCATTATGCAAACCAGTCACAGGGGCAACATCTGACTTGTACTGTCTGTCTGAGAAAGGTTGGTAATTTGTAGTGTATTTTCCAGGCATTAGTGCAAGTATCAAATTAAGGCTTAATTCCAGAAGTTCTCCTGCAGCTTCTTGTGAGAGAGAATTAGCCTATGTGGCTGGAATCCAGATGTGCAAATTTATCAGCTCTTTAAAAGCATGGAAGTTCAAGATGAGTGCAACACCAGTCTTTCCCTTCTCTGTACCAACAGCTCCTCCTTTCAGATTACTATTATTGAGTGGCAGTTTGTGTCCTGGAAAACAATTTGTTAGCCATGCACTTTTTAAGTGAGGGATCAGTCCTGCAAACCTTGCAAAGGGTTTAAGTTGTACTTTGCTCTTGCTCTGAGCTCCTGGTAGGTAGGACAGTGCAGGATTCTGAGCACAGAAAACACATGAAATATGTCTACACTTTTTATGCTATTCTTCAGCACAGTCAAACTAATCTCACTGCAATATTTAGGTTCAGATTTGCTGCTGTCCAGAAAAACACAAGTTCTACCCCTAATCTTTCAAAACCAAGAACTTTAAAAAGACAACAACCGTTCAGAGGCATGTTCTTAAAATGGTGTCGTTTTTCCCAGTTTGCTGTGGTTAGCATTTTTTTTCAGATTATTTCAGATTAGTTTTATTGCTGCTTTTTAAAGCATAAAGAGCACAGATGTGAAAATATTCAACCTGAAGGTAAAGAGGGCAGAGAATTAGAAGCTCCTGGTGAAAGAGAGGTGAAAATTAACGTTGTAATGCAACCATGATGGTGACAGTTATTCCCTTTACCATATCTAGCTTTTCTCACCTCCAAGTGAGGCTTTAAAATACAAATCTCACTTTCACTTTTCTTTATCTATTAAGGATTTCTGTTTATAAACTATAATTGTCCCTAATTAGTTACTTAAGAAGGAGAAAATGATGCAAGGATTCCTGTTTATCCAGTCTGAAGAAAAGATAATGGGGTAGAATCTCTAAAGGCAGGTTAATCTCTTCAGTATCAGATCAAAGCACTGTGCCTACTCAATTATTACAAAAGGCTGTAATTGCTGCATTAGAAAGATATCCGTGAAGACATTATTTTCATGAGATTGATACACTTCATAAATAGGATAAAAAAAATAAATCACATAGAAAAGAAGGACCGTGTTCATATGTTTGTATTACTGTGTATCTCTGAAGATGTTCACCCCGAGAAACTGCAAGCATGAGATACATTAGACAGAGTTAGATGAGGCTAAAGCCTCTCTAACAGCTCCTCTTTTTAAATAGAGTAAAATTTTACCCTTACTCATGGTCAGTGTAGTTCCATGGAAGATGTCAGAATAGAATCAGATTCACTAAAGAGATTTTAGTGAAGAAGGATAAAAATCCAGAGCAATAAAATAGGTTAAATGTTTTTACTCAGATAAAACTTTTTATTAAGAAAGACATTGGTAGAATCTGCCTTGAATGTGAAAATATAGAAAGGAAAAAGAAATGAGAGTCAGAGTTGTATGGTAAAAGATTATGTCAAGCAAGAGCTCTTAAAATTGATGTCTGCCAGTGTGAGTATGTTTAATTTGGTGAGGCTGAAGGTATATCTTCAAAAGCACCTTAAATCTTCCAAATACCACTGTTGCTTGCTCACAAGAGGACTTTCTCTCTAGTGGCAGATTTAAGTTAATTTCTTTACTCAGCCAGAAAGGCAACGGATAATAGGAAGGCTAAGTACAACTGCTCCCCTAGTGTGCCGAGTATGTTAAAGTGCAAAAGATCAAATCAGCTTTTTTTTTTTTTTTTCCTAACCATAAGGCAAAATTTCATTGGAAAGATTTGAAGTAATTCAGAATATATTATATGTTTTTTGTTATTTCAGACAAAATGATACCTTGTATGAAAGGACTTCAGCAATGAATAAACCAATACAGAAACAAACTCACATTTGGTATTTTAGCAGATCTTTTGAGTCTTCAGTCAGCGCTGATTAACTTTCATTACTTACCTCATTAGACAGTGCCTTCACCAGTTTTTTAAGAGAGAAATCCTACAGAAAATTCTACACATGCTAGAAGAAACCCTGGTATATGCTGACCATGCCCTTCTAAATATAAACTCGGGTTAGAGAAATGCAGAGGCCTCTTCATGCACTACATTATGTAGACTCCCTTCTGTGACCTCCAAATGCCCTGACTTTCCCTTGCCTACCACATAATAGTCATGTAATACTAACCTTGATGGACTACATATGAATAAGAGGCTATTTGGAGGTTTTAAGTGCTTTAAATTGTAAGGTCCCCAGTACACTACTCCACATCTGCCTTGGGAACAGAATAATCAACTCAAGATGTATGCAGTTGTCTTTATGAAAGCCCAACATGTCCTCAGAGACCATTTTCACCTGTGAGGAAGCAGCCTTGGAAAAAAGCAGAAGAACCAGATTGTTAGCAATGAGTTTTATTAATGCAGCTCCTAAAGCTACAGTGCTGTCACATGGATGTGATCTGTTATCTCTAGAAGCTCTGAGCTCTCCCTGACAGTTTTTGGTGAGACCCAGGTTAGGTGTAAGTGACATGAGCAGAGCACTTGGGACAAGCCAAAGCTGGATCCCCACACAGAGGAGAAGAAAATTATTTTATTTTATATATTTATTTTACACTACTTGTATGTATCTGTAGCACAGTGTTAACAGATCCCCACCAGGGACAAAGCAAACAAAACTAGACAGCTACCATGGGCCTGTGCTTCCTCCAGAGAAGTCGGTATGCACAAGTCTTTCAAGTGATTCTTGGCTCTACAAAATCCCCCATCACCCTAAATATTATTTTAAGACATCTTAAAATATTACAGGAAGACACCAACAGTGGGGAGGAATTTCCAGACATTTATCTTCTCTGCAATGTTAGTGTGTATCTCCACCAACGCCCAGACAGTCCAGTGGACACCAGAACTGTGTCAGTCTTGAACCACAAGCAAACCCTACCTGCTCCTCCCAGCCTGGACTGCTCCCTGTCAAAACACAAATCCAGTGGGTGTCCCTCCCAGGAAGCCAGGCAATACCCCGGTACTCCCTGAGGCAAGAGGATTGAATGCCTCCCACATCTCTGCAAGTCTGGAGGTTGTAGGAAAGTCAGAACATGTTGAGCGAGCTCTGCTGCCACTGCACGGCCAGCAGTTCCCAATCAGCAGTGAATGCTGTTGTTCTTTAGACACCATCTGTTTCAACAGTTGCTGGTGGCTTTCCAACAGACTCTTTAGCGCAGATCTAAAATCCCAGTCAACCACCTCTCTTCATCTAACCTTGCTGAGGAAGGCTGAAGATCACACTTTGGTGCTCTTCCCTAGGGCCCTGCAATGGCACTTACCACATCACTTAAGGGACTGGGAGAAACGATCACCAGAGCCCTGTTGAGAGTGCTGATGTGGTGTGATGTGATGTGAGCAGGGAAGAGAAGGAGGTATTTAAGCTAACAGTCCCCTCGCCATGGGGTGCTTCTATGGTGATGCAGCAAACAGTCCACCATCTGGCCTTTCTCTTCTTCAGGGTGACCTCTCTGGTACAGAGCAGCTCTGTAAGAAGCCTGACCTCTACCAGAGGCTGAGCAGTTTTCATTAATCTCAGCGAGCCTTTCCTTTCCCTGAAGCACACTCTTCAGAGCCCATGACAGGTGGGGCCCTGCTCGCTCCTGGTGCAGCTGAGGCTCAGTGCAGGCAGGTTACAGACAGCCCTCTGTCAGTCACTCCTAGAGGAGTGTCTGGTGGTCCCTGCACTCCCTCTAAAATGGACAGACATCAGAGCACATTAGGCCCATCTAAAAAATAAGTCTCTTAGTTTACTATTTTATTCCTCCCCTTGGCTTTTCAGCACTGTTCCGTTATGTTTATTTTCTTAGCAGTACTCCTGTGTAATTTTTATAAAGATTATAAACAGTGTCATCATTGTGCCCTGGTTTTGACAGTTCCATAAAATCAATATTTTTACTGTCATGAATATGCATGAAAATCACTTTCAACAATACATTTTTCCTACTTTTTTTGGTACCAATTTTTAAAATCCTATTTTTGATTATCTTCTTGTTCAGAAGACTTTTCATGTTAGCATGATTCACTACTGAGATCTTTATAAAGATCAGAATGTCCTAATTACGCTGGACGTTGGTTTACAGTGTATGACCATACATATATATCTGAGTATCACCATGAAACACATGCGTTTGAAAATCCAGTACTATCAGATGTTTAAGACCATCTGAAAAGAAAGAAAAAGGAAACACATCAAAACAGCAGAGAGCAATCTCTTACTCTGGCTCCTACCTGTGCCTACAACAGTTACTTACCTTTCCATGCTACCTTCTATTTACCTCAGATGCATTAAGGTACAGTAACACCCGTACAGTGCTTTTCCCTCTATTTTTATATTCCGATTATGTAACTGTGTCGCTTGCATAACAGCACCGCTGATAAATGTGGGATTTGTCTAAGGATCAACACGGAGCAGCTACTGTCAGCCCGTTAGTGAGTCTCCCTCCTAGTCGCCTGCTTGGAGCAGAGAGGTAAGGCGGGTACCGTACGTGTCAGAGTGACGTACACCTTTTGCAGCCTGGCCGGGAACGTTTAGCCTAAAATAACGTTTGCATTGATTGCATGAGATAATGTAACCAAAGAAACGAGGTCTCAGGCGGCCTCACTGAAGCATACACGGCAGAAATCCACCCAGCTGCCAGATGTCCTCTGTCTGGGGCTATTTCCCAGGTCTGTTTTGCCTGCTAGGGATCTCCTGACCCCGGGGGGTCACCCTCGCCTTTCTCGGGGCTTCTGCCACCCGCGCTGGCGCAGCCGCGGCGCAGGGCTGGGCAGCAGCGCCCGCAGCCCCCCGACCAGCCGATGCTGATGCCCCCTTTGTGCTTTTTACACCAAAATGCCCCCGTGGGAAGGGTTCCGTACCAACCGGCGTGGGTCTGCTCGCGTGTCCTCGCACCAGCTGTTCCCACTCCCGGGTCCCGGGAGAGCTGCCCACGGAGAGGGACCCTGAGGGGCGTTCTGAGCTGTCCGGGCCCGGCCTCGCCGCTCTCTGCGGGTAGGTTCGGCCGAGGCGGCCGCGGAGCCCGGCCCCCCGCGCTGCGGCCGCATCAATCATTAACGGCGGCTCGGGTGTCCAGCGCCTCCCTCCCCGGGAAACCCTACCCGGGGCGGCGAGGGCGTCTCTCCCCGCTCGCCGGGTACTGGATGCGCCGCCGGTTTCCAGTTACCGCGATGCCGGGCGGTGGGGCGGGAGGAGCCGCGGCGGTGCCTCCGCTGCCCGTGCTGCAATGAGTGATGCTGCCGGGGGCGGCGGCGGAGGAGGAGAAGCGCAGAGCCACCGCGGCTCCTCCGCCGGCCTCTGCGGGAGCAGTGGCAATACGTCGCCCGGGCGGCGGCGGCAGGGCGTGGTGGCGGGCGGCGGGCCGCGGGCGGCCGCGGGACCCGGAGCCGGCGAGGGTAGCAGCATGCCGGCGGGCGAGGGGGAAAAAGAAGAGGCGGTGGCGCCTCCTCGCCCTGCCGCCCTGCTGCGGTCGGACGAGGTGCCCGAGGACTTCGTGGAGTGCTTCATCCTCTCGGGCTACCGGCGGCTGCACTGCTCGGCACAGGAATGCCTGGCCTCGGTGCTGCAGCCCACCAACGAAACCCTCAACTTCTGGACCCACTTCATCCCGCTGCTGCTCTTCCTCAGCCGCTTCGGTCGGCTGCTGCTGCTGCGGGGTGCCGGGGACCTGCCCTTCCACCACCCGGCCCTGCTGCCCCTCTGGTGCTATGCCTCGGGGGTGCTGCTCACCTTCGCCATGAGCTGCACGGCCCACCTCTTCAGCTGCCTCTCCCCGCGCCTCCGCGCCACCTTCTTCTACCTGGACTACGCCTCCATCAGCTATTATGGTTTTGCCAGCACCGTGGCCTACTCCTACTACCTGCTGCCAGGGCTGAGCCTGCTAGACGCCAGCGCCATGAGCCACTACGTGCAGCAGCGGCTAGGCTGGCAGCTGGACTGCAGCCTGCCCATCGCGGCCTACCGCACCCTGGTGCTTCCCGTGGCCCTGGCGCTGGCCGTGGGCTGCACAGCTGCCTGCTGCCGCAGCCGCGCCGCGTGCTGCGCCTACCCCTTCGCTGTGCGCACCTTCGTCTTCGCCATGCCGCTGAGCATGGCCTGCCCCATCATGCTGGAGAGCCTCATCTTTGACCTCCGCACCCGCAACCCCACGCTCTTCATCTACTTCTACCGGCGCTACTTCTGGCTACTGGTGGCTGCCTTCTTCAATGTCAGCAAAATCCCCGAGCGTATCCAGCCAGGGCTCTTTGACATTGTGGGGCACAGCCACCAGCTCTTCCACATCTTCACCTTCCTCAGCATCTATGACCAGGTGCACTATGTGGAGGACGGGCTGGCCAAGTTCCTCAAGGCACCCCTGGCTGCCCCCACCTACCTGGGCACCGTGGGGTATATGCTGCTTCTTACACTCTGTCTGGCCATGGTTGTCAGGAGGTTCCTCAACGTTACAGACCTCTGCAAGGAGGACTAGCTGTGCTCGCAACCCTCGGGAGAGCAACCACCATACCAGTGACCCTTAGGCTGAAGACCCTCAGGCTGATTGATGACCTTCAGACTGTCAACCCTCAGACCAGCCCTACCATGTCCTGAAGATGCTGTGAAACCTGGGGGAAACACACCTGTGGAAGAGCCAGGTCCCTTTCATGGAGAGTTGCCAGAGAAAATGACCATGGTGGAACTGCTTACGCTTTTTAAACTACTAGGTTACCAGGGGAAGCAAACGCTTACTGGTACGTTGCTGCTTAAAGTATAAGCTGAAACAATTTAGCTCTGCTATTAGGAAGAATGCATGAACTGTGAATGCCACTTACTAATTTAATAACAACTAAATTTAAACTAGTTCTGTATATACATATATATATATATATATCTAGCTATATATTTATTAGCTACATATATATGTGTATATATAGATACACCTGAAGACACTTGTGCAATGATTACTCATAGACTTTTATTCAACTTCTGTGTGAAATTTCCTAGCTGATTATGCACTGACATTTATCTCTTTCTGTGATACTACAACAAGCCTTTTCAGCCACATACTGGATTTTAAATGCAAACAAATCAGTAGCTATCTATATTTTCTAAGGTCTTGCAGCCTTTTCAGCCAGGGAACAATAGATTTAACAGCGAGAGGAAAAACAGCTGTGAATTAATACAGAATTACCCTTGATGGAGAGACTTTAATTAGACAGGCAGAGAGTGGTTGGTGTAGCCACTCGGACACTAAAATAAATTAGAGGGATATGTAAAATAACTGAACCAGAAAGGGGTCAAATTACTTTGGAGTGGGGGCAGGGGGAGAAGAAGGGTGCTGCATAATGGCATAGCTCTTCCCCCAGCACATCAGGAACATCTGTTGTGTTAAGGAGGTTGCTAAGGGGCTCCTTTATCTTCCCTGGTAAATCACCCCCAAATCAACCCTTTAGAGTCAAAGTCAAATGCGAGACTTTCAGTAAGCCTGTGCCAAGCTCAGTGGGAGTTCTGTGAATGTAGAGAGTATCTGATGCATGAGCTCTCATCCTGGATCATTTAAAAATTACATGGAATGGGTTTCTTCTGCTCTTTCATTAGAGCACTCTGTCGGATCTACCATTCTAAAATTAGTAGCAGAATGAGGTACTGCTAAATCTGAGTTCAGGACCTAAAATCTGTCTCTACAAGTACTGGATACTGGTGCTTTCTCCTCATTCCCCACCTTTTCCTATTTTCATTAGCTGTGGCTGCATCTGAGTTTGAAGTCCTCATTCAGAAGCTTTGGGGGAGTTCAAAGATAAGAATGATGAGGTATTTTCCAAAGTGGTATCTTTTCACAGCAACCCAGGTATTATCCTTCTCACGCAACGAACAGCTGTCCATAGATTGAATTTACTCTCTATAATATAGAGAGACATTTTTGTAAGCTGTGCACAGATTTTAAACAGATGCATTTTGATTTTCTCTGACAGAACAAGTAACAAGTATGCAATAATATTACACAAGGGGGTTACAACTTGAAGTTCAGGTGAGAAAATACTTGTATACCCCATTTTCAAAAAGAAGGGTGGTACTTCCAAAGGGAATGCTGGTGGACTGCACAGCAGGGCATTGGCTCTTTAACACAGCCTCTTTGCCCCTATAGTGGAAACACATTTCTGCTTGGGTCTTTCCCATTTTCATGGACATGGCATTGGAACCACAAGAAAATGTTTTGAGTCCAGTACCATAATCTTCTGTAAGACAAAGCTCCCTTTGTTTATAATGGGAATATAGGAAGGACTATAGATAGAGAGTATGAGGTCAAATCCTTAATGTGGGTCAGAATTGTCACAGAAACCAATAATTGATATGTCCTGTAGCAATGTCAGCCTTGTGAAAATTTCCCTGTGAAAGAGTGTAAGCTGAAATAAAATGACACCCACCTCATTTTATCTTTTATCTCAACCCAATTTAACTATAATGGTTTGGGTTTTTTAGATTCTCAGTGGATGATGAGAGTGGCCTAACAAAAATAAGTATCCTTTTCCAGCCACAATTCTGCTAGTATGTAATTTGTGGTAGGGTGACATATGGCCTTTTAAAGAGATTGGCTAGAATTTTCTGAAAAAACAGTTCCCAAACTGTGGCCTCTTGAGTTATCACTGATGGGCCATAAAAACCAGCATGGTCCTGTGTGGCTGTCTGTTTTCTGTTTTCTTTTGCCAACCTGCATTAAAAGAAAATGGAAACGACATGAAGTATTTTCAATTTTACATATATTCATTAACTTTTGTCATAAATATGGCATTGCTTTATTCAGCTGCCAATAGAGCAGAAAATGATCAGCACCACTGGGAGACGAAGCTGTTTCAAAACAAGTGTTGTGCTTTGAAATGGGCTTTATATTGTGAAAAAAAACCCAAACAAAACTGGAAACTCACTATAGCAAGCAAATGGATCGAGACCTGCAACGATGTCATCCTATGAATTTCCACAATTGCAAAAAGAGGCCAAAATCTTTGAAATGTTCCGTATTCAAGTTAAAATAATAGAGGCATAGTAGTTAGAGCTCAATGACTCATCCAAGTTTCAAAATTAATTATGTAGAAAGAGTTTGCCTGGGAGATGCCATTAGCATGTTCAACCAGCAAAAGGCCAGGGACAGCAAAACTCAGCACTAGAAGAAACTCAGAAACAAGCAACAGTAAAATCCAAGTGTAAAAAAAAAAAGGCTTTTTAAGCATACTATATAATGACTTATGTTTGTGCTTGTCATTCACAATATAAAGGACATCTCAAGAGGCAATGTCAAAAAAGGCTGTTGCTAACATGTAAAAATACATTTGATATTTGCAGTTAGGTCACACAGGGTCATCTATATATATCTCAACAGCAGATAACAGTATAAAGGTTGGATTGCAGCAACTGTAGTTTTACTGGACTCTTAACTGCTGTTCTGAGAATTGTCTGTGAGCCCCAGTCATGCTGCAGATTTGGTACCTGGCTCTGATATTAAGAATATTGCTTCATTTAAAAGTTTCTATTGGCAAAATGTTGAGGTACGTGAATGAGTCTGAGCACTTTGTGGAATTATTTGTAAATGCTGGTTGCAAGTACTGCTCTCCAGGCCACCATAAGCAGGCTGTATGAATCAGGAGTGAATGGGTAAGTATAGGGAGATGTGATTAGATTTTAAGAGTTCTAATTTATGTATGTTTGGTCATGTGTCTGTTTGTTTAAAATGTGGCTACAAATTAAAATGTTCTAATAAGTATAGAGAATACCTAGGGAAATGCCTGTATTGTTCAGTAAAGGACTGCTCCATTTGCCATGTCCACTAGACACTCTCCATAAATATGGACAGAACAAAAATGAGTTAAAGCAGTTAAAAGTGGAACAAGTATCTATAATTATAGTGCTTGAATTTGCTTGTGTAGAAGGATTGTCAGCATTTGTGTGGCTTACAAGGGAGCAGGATCTCTTTTTGGTGTGAAAGCTCACATGGCTGAGCATCTTTAAGCACTTCCAGAGCATAGAGAGATCTAATCTTCAGACTAGATGCATAAGGACATACTAGAAAACAAACTGTTTTGAATAAGTACCTGTCATAATGTTCTTATTGCCTGGGTACCTGACATAAGGTCTACACTGTGGACCCTGAAGCTCATCTTTAAAACTAAAAGAGGCTTTTCAGGCCTTTTGTGGTAGAATTTATGTGAATGAGGGGATGAGGTAAGGACTAGAGCACAAGGGGATGTCCTGAAAATGCCTGTGTGTCTTTCCATCTTTGGCCAATACTGATCTTCAGACTGAGATACCTGTGCCAGTGTCAACTGACTGTTGATGGGGCCAGTTCCCAGAGTGTTGGTGGCACAGACACTCCCCCTTTGCAATCAGCATGTGTCTGGAACTGCAGTCTAAGCATTGGCGTGTATCCAATAAGCCTAGCTTCTGAGCACTTCCAAGTAACCTGTAAACTTCAGCTCATCTTTGTATACGATTGATATACCTGCCCTGTAGTAATTATCTCATATTCTGTGATGATGATACACTGTTTCTTCTGCAGTGTGTTCATTTGAATGTCAGTGTATTTATTTGAATGTCACTATCCAGGATATCTGTGAAGCTCTGAGCTACTTTGTTAGCAGGACTGGAGTCTGCAGTCTGGAAACAAAAGGAAAGGTTTCATCTGCATGCTGCACTTGTAGAAATTTAGCAGTTAAAAGTAGAAACACATTATTTTTTTCCTAAAATTATAGTTTTGCTTAGTTGTCTCAGTGTTGTGCTTATTTATTTGCTGAATACAGCTACTACGTTGGGTTTTTTGTCAGCAGTGCACCTGCAGAAAATGACAGTATGAAAGTTTTACTTCATGTTTTAGTAAACTCTCTGAGGCAGCACATTCATAAAGTATTATTGCACTTAACTCAGTTGATTACCATCCACATGCCTTACAGAAGCAAATCTGTAGTAATTGCCCAGATTATACTGTTTTTCATTGTCTATGAGAGTAAAAATGACCAACTGGCTGGTAACAAGCTGAGGAGTCAGGCACTCCTGGGTTTTTGTCCCTGCTTTGCCATTACCTGTTCTGTAATGTAGGGCAAATTGTTTAAACTCTGTTAATTTTGAATCGATTTAATTCCTGTAAAACACTGGAATTGTACCAGGGTTGAATTTGACCCTCTGCATCTCAGTTTCCACATCTGTAAGATGGGGAGAATATACCTTAACTACCTCGCAGGGTTGCTCTGAAGACTAGCTAATGTTTGTAAAGCACTTAAAAATGCAAAGCCCCTCCAAGGTGCTAAGAAGAAATATTACTGAACTCTGGCACAGAGAATGTTATATTTTTCTGTAGCCACTGATCTCACAGGGAGAGGAACACGAACGTTTCTAGATCGTGAACTCGTGGGACAAATCCTCATCGTTGTCATACTCCAGGGAGGTTCACATTCTGTGTCCTTTGGAGCTGATGGCAAAATTTCCACTGGCTTCAGAGAGGGGGTGCAATCAAGACCTAAGCTGTAGTAAACAGACTGACTAAATGCTTAAGGGTCAGGAGTAATGAGAAAACATACATGAGTTAAATACTCTTCAGAAATTCTCACTGGTGACTGAGGAGTGTGGTAATGCTGACATGAGTACTTGTTCATTTAGCCATGGACTGCATTCCAGTTATGAAATAATGGAGGAAGATTTCCCATCATCTGTAAGACTATGATTATGTCTCAATTGCCATTGGGAAGTTTAACCTTTAAGTTACATCTGATAAAAGAACTTAAATAAACAAAGCTTTTAAATAAACAAAGCTTTTAAATAAACATGTAATCATTTGGCAACATAAAACTATACTGATCAGACAAACAACTTTCTCTTTTCACTGCCTTTCCCAAAACCAACAACATGGAGCCAATCCTATTCTTGAGTGAAATCTGAACTTGGATCTTCTTATCATATATGTGTACTCTGCCATGGAGCCCCGACTAAACATCCTGCTAATCCACTCTGCCCTTCTCCTGGAAAGACTGATATAAGCAGCACAACTGAGCAGAGGACAATGTTTTTTAAGAGCTTTTTTAACTCTTAGCAGTAGTGGAGGAAAGAAAAAACAACCCACACACACACAAAAATGACAGCAAAGACATCAAAGGGTTTGAGTGATTCATTAAGTCAAAGCCTCTACTGTTAGAAATTCACCCTGAGTGTATTCTTAGCTCCTGTTAGACACCTGTATGTCAGGGCTACACGACTGACACCCAAGTTACAGCTGAGATTTTACCCTCTTCTCCTCATATGAGATGCAAGAAGCTGAGGAAGTGTCACATGCACTGAAAGACACAGACCTCCATTCAAGACGTTCAGTGTCTTGGAGCTGGGTGTGGAATAAAGTTAATTTTCACAACTTGCTTTGAAAAATGCTGCTTCATTCCACTGAATTCAGTAATAAATTAATGACCAAGACAAAGAAAGCAGGCTTTTGCTCAAAGTTTCCTGTAAGGAAACACCACCAGCAGACTTCTGTTTTCAGGGCAATTGCTTCCTGGGCCATACTCGGAATGTGGAGGATTTTGAAGTTAGGCTTCACTATTTCATGTGAACACGTTAGGATTTGTGGTTGTAGCTGGGGGTTAATAGTATGGAGAAACAGTTTATAGCAAGTCAATTCTGTCTGCTAGAGATTCAAGCAAGCTTTAGTAAGAGGTATCACATTTAAAGGTCTGTGCATGCAATGAACAAAAAGTGTGAATTTTGGTTGATTCTGTTGAAAGGGTTTGAAAATTTACTCTTTGTACACTTCTGGATGCTGGCTACTGTATATGTAATGACTATGCATTTTTAGCAAAAGAGGTGTGAGCTATAAATAAAGTTGATTCTGAGTACATTTTTGCAGAAATGTATTTATAAAGGGTTTTGGTTTTGTTTTTGTTTTTTTTTACTTTCTTAATATAAATTACTGTGACACCTTTAGGATCAGAAATGTCTTGAATGGAGTTATTTTCAAACACAGATGTTGCTAGCATAAGTACAAGAACTTCCAATCCTTGTATAGTGGTATTGGTATTTCTGAAAACACTATACCACAGTAAAAGTATAGTTGCCATTTTACTGCCTTTTATGTTTTAAAGCAATAAAATAGCATCATTGTCTTTTTAATTCTCCAGTATATGCTAATTAATTATAAGCATCCCTGTTATGTTAAAATTCTTTAATATCTATAAAGAGATCAGTGTTCTGCCTACAGTGCTCAACAAAAAAAATCATTAAATTGGTAGCAACAGCTATGTCAAGAATCACAACAAAATATTGACTGAAAAATGAAGAGGTCTATTTGGCATCAAATAAAGTCTCCCATTTGGCAGACTAGGAATGTTCCAAGTGGCAGAATGTTGTTTTTGGTCCAAAGCAGGCAGCAAAAAGGACTCAACTGCAATTACATAAAGTATATGCTTTAAGCCTTCTGTGTCAAAATTCAGCAGGACACAGTGATCCCAGTTTAATTGCAGGCACTCCCTGATACTGTTAAAAGGCTGAACTGAATGGAAAACTGTAGGATATTCTACCTGAGGTTTATAGAATTCCTTCAGAAGTTCTAAAATTCTTGAGACCTCTTACTTGCAGTTTGTACATCCTATGTGAGATATGGTAGTTTCAAGTATGTGATGAGCCCAGCAAAAAAATCCATTGCCACTTCACAAACAAATACTTCAAAAGATTACATCCTACAAATAAAGAAATGCTTCAAAAGACTGCATCCTACTGTTAACATTTAAGGCCTCTCATAATGTTATCAGTAGGCTCTGGATCTAACTGCTGGACATGAATATACTGGAGGAAAACCTCACAAAACTGATGGAGCCATGAGGATGGTAAAATACTGAGCAGAATGGAAAGCAACAAAAGTTACTCTTAGGACAGGTGATTTACTGAGGTCAGTATCCTAGCCTTCAGCTGAGATGGTTCCATATTTGTTCTGCTAACCAACTGGAAATCTGAAAGCAATCTTTTGCTACCATGACATCACTTCTCTCTGACAAATGGCCCTAAAAGTCAG
The DNA here is from genome assembly GCA_024605025.1 of Megaceryle maxima. Lineage (NCBI taxonomy): Eukaryota > Metazoa > Chordata > Aves > Coraciiformes > Cerylidae > Megaceryle > Megaceryle maxima. The sequence goes on along the minus strand of JANHGN010007807.1, from coordinate 10,506 downwards.
GACAGTGTATTTGGGGAAGAACAAAGGGAGATCTGATAACACACCTTTAACCTTCAGATGTTATTTTCTCATCGTAGGATAATGTATGGCTAGTAGAATCTGTGAGTGGAGATGAAAGTAGTAAAAAAAAATTAAAAGCTGGTAAAAATGAAAAGTAAATCAGTATTAATGTCAAGGCTAAATCTTGGTTTCAGTAATGATAGCCTCTGGGGCAGACACCACAAATGCACCCTTCTACATCAAAAAGCCCTCTATTACAAGGCAGATTTCTTATCAAGTGTGGCAATGCACTTTTCTTAGTGGGGAGCTGGAAATATTTCTCTTGCCAGGGAGCACAGCCTTTGGGTATATGATATATACTTTACAGGAGAATGACAACAACAGTATCACACAATCTTTTTGCAGAGTAAAGAATATTATAGACTTCTCTAATTTGAGTCTCTCCTGCCACCAGGATCTAATCCTTTTGTGTTCTTCCTGACTGATAAAATATGAAAATACAGTTTTCCTTCATTTTGGTGTTAAGCATACTTCTCATCTATTATCCTCTGTTTGCTAGGAAACATCTATTATTCGTTACTCTCATCTATTGTCCTGAGGATTGGGCAATGCCACTTGTACAAGAAGAAAAACCTTGATTTTTCCCTTTTTATATGCTAGGCAATCTGCATCCACAGCCCTGGAGCTATGGAATTCAATTACTGGCATACAACAGTGTCCCAAAATCAGTTTTTCTTTTTAGCAGCACTTGGAAAGACAGCCATGAAATGTCAGTGGAGTGGATAACAAGCAGCAGTATCTGAAGCATTCAGAAATAATATAAGTAATGAGTGAAAGGTAAACAGGTCCTTGGGACAACTTCTCTGATACCTTTGTACATGTGGGTGTTGTCTCTCTTATTATCCCAAATTTACCAAAGCTCATAAGCACAAGCTTGACTTTAAGATGAATATACATGTATATTTGTTTGCTCACAGGACTGGACTTATTCCTTAAGTGTACTATAGAAGCAGAGCCCTAATGAGCAGACAGTGCCAGGGAAATGCTGCCAGCAAGAGTCTGGTGCACCAATTTCTGCTATTCAGCCTGAAGGAAGTGTCCTACCCTCTGACACCCGTGACTCACATTCCCTCCTCTGCCATAGTCCTTTAAAGCATTTCCCTTTCAGACCATTGTCTGCAAGATTTGAATACATATGTAAAAGCTAGAAAAGCACCAACCTACTAATGAAATAAAGCTGCAAATTTTCCAACTGTAGCAATTACAATAACAAAACACTGTTTCTTGCAGTCTGGTAGAAAACCATAGATTGGAGTAAAACAGTTTGGAACAGCAGTCAGACTCACTGAGCACTATAAAATGCATTCACTAGCCAAGATAATTAGAAAGAATTATTATTTCTGTATTATACACACTCAAAGATTAAAACCATAAAGCAAATATTCTGTGCAGAGTACCTGTGCATCCAGCAACAGAACAAGTTCCTTCAATCTATAAGTATTCCCCTCCAACAGAAGCATGCCATAGCCCTTAAAGTTCAGTTTGGGCAATAAAAAATAATTTGTCTTACCTGATTTCAGTGAAACATAGGGAACTGAGTGTATACAAAAGGGGAAAACATGCTCAAATGCAATATTCAGGTTGCATAATTAAGATCACATAAAGTCACAGCTAATGCATCACTCAGCTGCCCTAACACCTCAGAGGGTGTATACAGCCAGTGTATGTCAGGATCTGCTTCTGATGAGATGATCAGCAATCCAAAGAATATAGTGAATGAATATAACAAATGGAAAATAGTACAAACCTCCACTACAGTTAAGCTGTTGTTACTCTATTCCTGTATTCAGACATAAGGCTGAATTACTTGCATGGTAAATGTGTTCAGACAGTAACATTTGTAAAAAACTTGGTAGTGTTCTACATACTTTGGTTGAGGTCTCCAGCTGTTACCAACACCAAACTTTAGAACTTTTCCTTATTAAAGGAAGGAAAGGGGAAAATTAATCCTATAGAGTTGAAAAGGTTTCTTGATTTTGACTTTGATGGTGGACTTGTTACATAGATTTGCACAAAGCAAATGAACCAGTGGACTTAAAAATATTACCAAGTGAAGTAATTGCTGCTTTCTTTTCTGAAAGTCACAGTGACTTTCTCCAAGAAATGTTACTGAAGACCCACAGTTTATCTGGACATCTCAGCTTTACAGCAGTTGTGGCTCAGAATGCAAGTCCTCTGTGGAAAGTACTGGATGTTCACCCAAAAGTATCCAATACAATTTAGTGATGCTTTTAAATAACAGAATAACAAAATGGTAGGGGTTGGAAGGGACCTCTGGAGATCATTGAGTCCAACCCCTCTGCCAAAGTAAGTTCACCTAGAGCACATTGCACAGGAACACGCCCAGCTGGGTTTTGAAAGCCTCCAGAGAAGGAGACTCTACAGCCTCTCTGGGCAGCCTGTTCCAGGCCTTTGCCACCCTCACAGTAATTTCTCCTTATGTTTAAGTGGAACTTCCTGTGTTCCAATTTGTGTTCATTGCCTCTTGTCCTGTTGCTGGCCATCACTGAAAAGAGAGTTGCTCCATTCTCTTGATTCCTACCCTTTAGATATCTATGTTGTCAAGATCCTGAGGAATGTTATTATTGTCCAAATGTGTACATACATCTAAAATATATAATTTATTTTTTTTAGTCTCCTGCTACACCACTTAAACATACACAAGTCTTTGAGGACAGATGGGTTACACCCACGAGTACTAAAGGCATTGTCAGATGTGCTTACCAAGCCTCTCTCATCGTTTACCAGCAGTCCTGGCTAACTGGGCAGGTCCCAGTGGAATGGAGGTTAGAAAGTGTGACTCCCAGCTACAAGAAAGG
>JANHGN010007805.1:0-23521 GCA_024605025.1 Megaceryle maxima | reverse complement strand
TCTGATGTCCATTCCTGTCTTCCAGCTCAGGGGACTGAAAACCATGAGGATAACTGGTCTGACTATTAAACACTGAGGCAAAGAAGGCATTAAGTACCTCAGTCTTTTCCTCATCCTTGGTAATAATGTTCCCCTTTGCATCCAATAAAGGGTGGAGATTCTCCCTGGTTCTTTTTTTGTTGTTTATATATTTGTAAAAACACTCTTGCAGCGGTGGCCAGGCTGAGTTCTAGCTGAGCTTTTGCCCCTCTAATGTTCTTTCTACACAACTTAACTAAATCCCTATAGTCTTCCTGAGTAGCCTGCCCTTTCTTCCAAAGGTGGTAGACTCTCCTGTGTAATAATAATGGTTTTGGGATAAGAAAGATTGGTGATGGAGTTACAAATCCTGCAATACATTTCTGACTATTGTTATACTTGCTCAAAATAGGAGGCTTTAAATGTAGAGATTTTTTTCTAAGTTCAGTGATTAACTTTGGAGCACTGGACATACTTTCCTGGCCATTTAGCCATTCATTGTGCTAGGGGAACATTCTCACCACCCTCAGAGGGCTGAAGCACCTCTCTTACAAAGACAAGCTGAGAGAGTTGTGATTGCTCAGCTTGGAGAAGGGAAGGCTCTGGGGAGACCTAATATGAGCCTTCCAGTACCTGAAGCAGCTCTACAAGAAAGCTGAGGAGAGACTGTTTACAAGGGCTTGTAGCAATAGGATAAGAGGTGATGTTTTTAAAATGGAGAAGTGTAGATTTAGATTGGGCATTAGGAAGAAGTTTGTTACTATGAGGTTAGTGGAACACCGGAGCAGGTTGCCCAGGCAGGTGGTGGAGACCCCATCCCTTGAGACATTCAAGGTCAGGCTTGATGAGGGTCTGAGAAACCTGATCTAGTTAAAGATGTCCCTGGTCACTGCAGGGGGGCTGGACTAGATGCTCTTTAAAGGTCCCTTCCAACCCAAACCATTCTATGATTGTCTTCCATTCTAGGAATTCTGAGCATCAAACTGAGATGATTTGAAATATGAACTCCCACTCGAATGACCCCAGTGGGTTTCATGATGAAGCCTACCCTCCCCAGTTACTCATATATTTGGAAATCTTAGACTTTCCTATAGCAAGTTATATTTTCTTGATTTTAGTTAGCCTAATCTAGTTCTCTTTGTGTTCTCCCTGTGCTCTCGACAATCCATATGGAAAAGCCTGAAGATTTTGAACATGGGTGTTCTAACAAACTGAAGGTATGGAACTATTCTGGGAACCTACTGACTTTTCAGGTGAAAAATCTGGAAAATCAGTTCTCAGGGTTGGTAGACCATCAATACTGCCTTACATTTCGTTCCATCTATTTTTCAGTTTGTTCATCTTCTAATTTTCTTCTTTGTGCAGCATGCGTCATTTAAAAAGCCGTCTTATAAAAACTCCTTGATTACCATTCCTCCTACACATGCAGAGTATTTGAAGACAAGAAATTATGCTATGAGTCATCTTGTAGTTTACTGACTAGATTTCATGGAAAGATCTTGCTACCAAGCAATGCTTTCTCCTTCAAAACAGGGAATGCCAACAATAACTAATAATTAAACAACAATTAAAGCCATTTCTCCCCACCCCTTCTGTGCTTTTATTGAGCTCTCCATTTTCTCATGTATGAGTTTTTGTATTCCTTTTCTCAGGAACCTCTTAACTGAGAACAGTCCCAGTAAGGTACTTCAGGTTGGGTCATTTCAAGTTCATGGATATTGTGGGCCCAGGTTTGCCTCTGGCTTTGCTTTGCTGTGTTTGTACTATGAAGGGAAGGCCTCAGGGAAACCAGGCATTCTACATTTCCTTTCCTTCAAGCCCTTTCAGCGTTGACTTTTCTGTACTATGACATCTGCAAGATCCCACCATGTTCTATACTACTGGCTTCCTAGCACTAAGAAGGTATAAGTTCAAATCAGTGAGATAAATACAGGGCAATGGATGAATTTAAAGAGCAGCCTTTCTAGACTTTCCATATTTGGCACCTTCAAATTCTGAAAAGCCCAGGCAGGATTTTCCTTCAGATGCAGACTCTGCAAGTTTGGATTTAAACTGTCCTTCATTTATGTTGAGTTTCACCTACAATTTTACTTCTTACTCACTTCCAGGTGTGAGTTGATCTTCACTACTCTAACCAATTTGGTATTATAGAATTTTACTAACTTGTTGTTTACACACTTACCCAGATGGTTTCTGAATGTGTTGAACAGCACAGGTCCATCACAGATTCCTGTGGAGCCTTACTGGTTCCCTATGGAAACAGCCTATTTATTTCTTCCTTTTGATTCTTATTTACTCTTAAAAGTTCATGTTATGTCAGTCTCTAAATGTAGCCGCCTTCTCTGAAGCCCTCTGGAGATGGGCCCTAGCAAATGCAACTTCTACAATCTTGTAAGTTGCTTTTAGGCTCCAGTCATCACAGCAACCTGAATTGTATCATTAAAGTGCAGGAGCCAGTGGGGATGAAGATAGGCCTGGCTAAATAGAGAGATTTGGCTAGAGCTCAGGAATAAAAGAAAAGTCTATGTCCAATGGAAGAAGGGGCAGGCCACCCAGGAAGTCTACAAAGTCCATGAGGCTATACAGGAAGAAAATTAGAAAGGCCAAAACCCAGCTAGAACTCAATCTGGCAACTGCTGTAAAAGACGATAAAAAATGTTTCTATAAATATATTAACAACCAAAGGAGGTCTAAGGAGAATCTCCATCCTTTATTGGATGTGGGAGGAAACACAGAGTCCAAAGATGAGGAAAAGGCCCTCTTTGCCTCAGTCTTTAATAGTAAGACCAGTTGTTCTGAGTGCCCAGCCCCCTGAGATGGACAACAAGGATGGGGAGCAGAATGAAGCCCCCATAATACAAGAGGAAATGGTCAGCGACCTGCAACACCACTTAGATGCACACAAGTCAATGGGGCCAGGTGGGATCCACCCAAGGGTACTGATAAAGGTGGTGGAAGTGCTCACAAAGCCACTTTACATAGCAGTCCTGGCTAACCAGGGAGGTCCCATGCCGGGAGTTAGCAAATGTGACAACCATCTAGAAGAAGGGCTGGAAGGAGAATCTGGGGAATTACAGGCATGTCAATCTAGCCTCAGTGCCAAAGAAAGTTATGGGCTGATGCCAATGGTGTGAAGTTCAATAAGGCCAAGTGCCAAGTCCTGCCTTTGTGTCACAACAACCTGATGCAATGCTACAGACTTGGGGAGGAGTGTCTGGAAAGCTGCCCAGCAGAAAAGAACCTGGGGATTCTGGTTGACACCCAACTGATTATGAGCCAGCAGTGTGCCCAGGTGGCCAGGAAGGCCAATGGCATCCTGACTTGCATCAGAAATAGTGTAGCCAGCAGGACTAGGGAAGTGATTGTTCCCCTGTACTTGGCACTGGTGAGGTTGCACCTTGAATACCGTGTCCAGTTTTGGGCCCCTCACTACAAGGACATTAAAATGCTGGAGCATGTCCAAAGAAGGGCAGTGAAGCTAGTGAAGGGTCCAGAGACCAAATCTTCTGAGAAGTGGCTAAGGGAGCTGGGGTTGTTTAATCTGAAGAAAAGGAGGCTGAGAGGAGACCTTATCATTCTCTAATGCTACCTGAAAGGATGTTGTAGTGAGATGGGTGTTGTTCTCTTCTCCCAGGTCCCAAGTGATAGGACAAGAGGAAATGGCACCAAGTTGCACCAGGGAAGTTAAGATTGGATATTAGGAAAAAAAAATTTCTTCCCTGAAAGGGTTGTAAAGCACTAGAACAGGCTGCCCGGGGAAGTGGTGGAGTCACCATCCAGAGAAGTATTTAAAAGACATATAGCTGTGGTGCTGAGACAAATGGTTTAGTGGTGACCTGGCAGTGCTAGGTTAATGGTTGGACTCAATGATCTTAAAGGTCTCTTCCAACCAAAATGATTCTATGATTCTAACTTAACAACTATTGTTGTCTGTCCATAACTTAGTCTTCTAAGCTCCTTCTCCTGATGGTAGCATCCCCCTTTTAGACCTCAGTAAGAAAGATTATTTTATTCTCTTTGAATCAAGAACCTTATCTGTTGTAAACAGATGAGATGATCAGGGTAGGCTCTGTATACCCCATATTTCTCTAGGCCAATTTGCTTTATTTCATAAAGGGCTCTGCATTGCAAATCCATTATGTAGTTGGATCTGCACTTGACTTTAGCTGAATCTAGAAAAATAATCCACGTTTGTTGTTAACTACATTTGAGTTCTTTTATGTAGACAGACTTCCCCTTAAGGTCCATCCCTTCCTCATACCTTTCAGTTGTAGTGTGCTGTGGCACTTCTGCCTTTGGTCTGCAAAGTTGGCTTTGTTCTGTAATACTGACAGAACAACAACTGACAATACGTCTTCATTCTCTCAGCATTGTTTCTTCACTGAATTAAGCTTTGAAATCAGTTGATCCTTATAGTCCCACAGAAGGAACAGGGAACAGCTACACTGCTGCAAAGCTCTGTTGGAATATGAGCTATGATGGAAGTGTTTGCAATGCCTCTTTTGTTCCCTTCTGAGAATGAGGGAAAATTAATCCTTTCATTCAGAAAGGTAGTTTCCTGTACATGCAACCTCAGTACCTTCTTGGGACAAGAGCCAAAGCTCTCCCAGTTTCTTACCTTACCTTTCTTACCAACCTGCTGTCCTAAATGGACAAAACCCTGAGCAACCTGGTCTGCCCACACAGCTGATATTGCTATGAACAGGAGGTTGGACTCTTCAGGTCCCCAATTATCCATTGAGCCAGTGGCTTTTACATAAGAGCAGCTACTGTAAAACTTGCTATGCCTCTTGATGTACTGTTATAAACCACATAGGTTACAAAGAACTGTGAGATCAGTTGTATATAATAAGATTAGTCAAAGACTGGCTATGAAGCTATTATTATATATATTTTTTCTGTTTCAAAATTTGTTAGACAGGAACCAGGTTTTACTATATATATGTTTCACTTTGCTGATTCTATTGAACAGTAAAAATACAAGCCAGAAAGGACAGTACAAGAATTTTTAGATCCAAGTGTTATGATGGGATTGTGGATTTTTTAGCTTAAAAAATTTATGTGTATGTGAGAAGTCAGTCTCATTGTTCACCTATCTAAATTGGATTATTCTTTAACAATAACAAGCCTTCATTCATATATCTATCCTTCTATAAACATATTTGCATGATTTGTGTGTTTGATGCATTCATGAGAGCAGTGTACCAGAGTTCTGTAGCCATAGTGATACACTTGTCCCAGTACAAAATTACAAAGCTGTTTTTAATTTTCCTGTGATGTTTCAAAGTTAAATGGCATACAAGCATATGAATCTGAGTCAGATTTATATGCTCAGGCGGAGAGAGTGGTTTGAATATGGTCCATCTCATTTGAGTACGGATGAAAAAAGAAATGACAGTATGCTATGAGTAGAAAGCTCTTTGTTCAAGTCAGGCAGACCGTGGGCATGTGAGTGAAACTTAGGGCAAACGCTAATGAAGTGCTGAATTCTAACTCAGTTATGTCAGTGACTTTCTGTGTGGGCAGTTATAAATCTCTGTGGCTAACATTTCCTACCCTGGATATGTACATCTTTATTTAGGACTTAAATGATTTGCAGACATGCTGGAGACCCACAGCTTCCTTTTTTTTTTTTTTTTTTTTAAGGTCAGATGCACCTTGTCAAGTAGCACTATCCATTCTTTTCTAGGCAGATATTTCTAATTTCACTGTTTGAATAGAATTTTACAGTTGGCAAATAGAGATGAACAACATTTTCATTCAATTTATGCTCAATTTGTTTTCTGAACATTTCTTTTTCCTTCATGAATGCACAGACAGAAAGATACAGAGAAGCCCCTTCATTTATTTTCAGGCAGTATGGGGGGTAGGATTCAGTACATAAACAAGACTCATAAAATACTATAGGAATATATATGTAGGAGCATAGGTCGTCATACTCAGTAAAGCCTAGAAATCAGTTCAGCTCACTATGAAGCAGGTATCTTGAGTAAGCTTCAGTTGCTTGAAATAAGTATCAAGTTCCCTTTGTCATGCCCCTGGGGTGTCTCAGATATGTTTTCAGGGCTGGAAAATACAACACATAACTTGAGGGAGATGTGTATTCCTCATCTGGAGAAGTTACCTAACAGAGTCTAAAGTGGTACTGCACCCCTGTCTTTAGTCAGCCTGTCAGGTCAACTGAGTCATCTTGTGGACTTCTTGTCTGCCTTGATGAGCTCCTGATTATGGGAGCATTAACACATGTAGACATCTAAAATTTGGTATCTCCATCTCAAACTGAGTCTTTCTGCAAGAGCTCTCATGACTCAGTTTTGGGACGTTCAGCCAGAGCCACCTTAAAAATAGCCTTGCTTTTCAGAATGTTCTGAATTACGCTCAGTGATTTAGGCATCTTTGTTGGGTTTCCAGTTTGATGACTAAAGGAATTGATTTATCACTGCAAATTATTTATAATTTCTATTAGAAAGATATAACAGTTGCAACCACATGTTATTTTGAATTTTCTCTTCCTATGACAGTTGCAATGAGTCTACCTCCAGATGGACTACCTTGTCTACGTTACAGGACACTATGAATCCTTAGGAGGATGAACAGGGCATTCACACAGCAGATATATGAGACACCTGGAGACTACCTCTATTCCACAGACCATTTCAACTTCTTCAACATGTCCATATTACTCTACCCTGAACTTACTTGCATCTCTAACACTTCACCTCCCAGTCCTACATAAAAAACTGTCTCAATCCTACCAGCATCTCACAGACAGAAAGGAGGAGCAGGATGGGCAGTATGTTTAATTATCATCCCTTCTTCATTTCAGGGCGCTGCACAAACTTGTCAACAGGAGATGAAGTGGGTTGCTGGGTTTTATGTACACAGAAATGTGGAGGTTGGAGGCTGAATTTAGGAGCTAGTGTTCTCCTCAAGAGAGCAAATAAAGCAACAATATTAAATATCAGACTGCTGGTAAATCTGAAATGTCAAGGGCCACAAAGAGTAAGTCAGGTTACTAGGAGTGGTTTTTGGATGCAGTGTTTCTGTTTCCTTAAGAAAGGGAGGGAAAAGGAAGTGAGAACTGAGGAGATGGAGAATGATCAGAGTAGATCAGCTCCCTGATGATCTGGAGGCAGGCAGCCAGGGTTAGCTAGGACCAGAAGAGAATATGTGGTCCAGTTTATGCTTTATATAGAAAGGCCACTCTGGATGGTCTTTTTTTTCTTCCCTGTGCTTATACAGAAACCATTATGAGAATGTCAAAGAATGCTTTTATTAGTTAATGTAGTCACAGGATTCTGGCATGAAGCTAGGTCAATCCTTTCTTTTTGTTAGGAGCTGGGATAGCTGTCTTCTCTTTCCAAAAGCCAAAGAACCTGTGGTTGGAGGAGTTTGGCACTGAGAGTACTTTGAGGGGAACTTAGGGAAATACAGATACAGTTAAAAAATTTAAGTATGTGTCTCTGATACCCAGCTTATGTAACAGACTGTAGCATGCTAGCATATAAAGGGAGGATTACCTTTAAACTATCTCTTATATTTTGAGTATTTCAGGGGAGAGAATTTGTGCAGTACCAGTTGGTACAACATGAGAGAGCATAGCAGTCAACTTGGCTTTACTAAACAGTGATGTTGCCATGACAAATGATACTGGAACAATAAAACAGGGTCCTCTAATTAAGGCAATTATGTCTGAATGCAAGGATCTCAACATGACAGAATTTAGGGCAGTCTTAAGAATCTTAGAAACTTTTGTCAAATTACTCTTCATTTGGCAAAATATATATGTACTACTATTATGAATAGAAATGTGGTTATTGAGTTAATTAATCTATAATAATAATAGAAAAGGGGTGCTTTCTTCTCCTTCAAAGATTAAAAAATGAATCTTTTATTGAGCAGGTTTTGTAATAAATAACCAAAGGAATGCACCATTTCTATGTAATTAATTTTTGGATGAGCTGCTTTGTCTGAGTTTTCCAACCTTTGTAAGCAACAGATTTGTTGGTCTTCTCTTGCAATACTCAGAGTCTGGAAAACATATCTTCATATTTTCATTTTGAACAATACAGATGTGAAAATGAAGCACATTTGTGAGTCTTTGGAAGAGATATCTTTGTTTTATTTTCAAATTATTTTTCATTCCAGTAATGATGCCCTTGTTATGTTCTGTTTAGTTTGGTTAGATCCCTTTTTGCGTAGTTCATGGTAAATCAGAACAGCGTTATTTACATTAATGTAGCTACATAATGGGACTAAGAGAATCAAATGCCTGAGTCCTTTCATTAGCACTTCTGTGCTGGAGACTGTGGGATATATGGGGAGGAGCATAACAGAATAGCTATGGCTATCCTGTTAGACTGTCCGTACATCATTTAACCTGTGTCAGGAATTTGAAAGAGACAGCCCTCATTACCACCATTTTGTGTCTCTCTTTGGCCTTCTGGCTGAAGACAGCTAAATTTAATGTTGCATCTTGCATATTTTCTGCAGACTTCGTATTAGAAGCCTCCCATATTTAGTTGGAAAATCATTGCTGCACTCTTTTCAGAGCTCTGGATTTCATTTTTACTGTGGGACAAAAATAACAGGAAAACTAAGATCCTTAATCTTTGAAGCCTGGAATGTATCATGTATTAAGTTTTCACTGAGTATAATAGGGGTTCATAAGTCTTTGCAGCAATCAGATATTCTTAGTTTATAAAAAAATTGCAATGTACTTATCCCTAACCTGACTTACTTGTTTTTCTGAATACAATGATAGATATCTCTTGGGCAAAAGGTTAAGTTAACCAAAAAAAGATATAAGTCTACCAAACTATGAAGATAGCTAAGTGACTAATAATGCAGTTTATTTAATGTAGAGCTCCCAATGGGAATGAGCATTCATCTGCTGCCATAAAGACCTTATCAGTCAGATGGATGTTGTCATAAGGCAAACACAATACTGCTATTTTTCTGTAATTAATTTTAATATGTTTAATAAAACAGCTAGACCTTGGCTGATTGTATGGCTTTGCTGGAACTTCTACATTTTCCAGCTTTAAATGAATGTATTTAGAAAACCAAATTAACATGTTATCCTGCCTGCAGTGACTGTTTCACTCAACCCACTAGAGGTCAGGGCTGTACTGCTAAGGTAGTGGGTTAAAAATCAGCTAGGAAGAAATCTCTTATAATGTTGCCCAAATTTAAAATTTTGTGAGAGGCTTCTAAATTTTAGCGATTTAAAAGATGGCATATATATTATTCAGTTAATATTAAATAATCCATTGTATGCAGTACTAGTGAGTTAGACCTATTTGGCACATCCCATGTTTATTATAAAATTATATAGCTTAATTTAACAATGACAAAATAAAGTTATTTTAATCCATATATCCCTAAATTTCTATTTAATTACTGTTAAAGCTTTATTTCCAGCTTTGTGATTGCATTTTATATACTGGTTATTTAAATGTCTACTTAAAGAAGATCAGAGACTGGTACAGAGGACATGTCTTAGTTCTGTAGATCAAGGGTTAGTGCCAGTCATGTAACCTTTTCAGTCGCATTTTGAAGGAATGGGTTACAATAGTAATGGTTTGTAATCCAAAGGATGGACAACGTTTCTGAAATAACACTTCATAGCTTGATGCACAGTCCAGGGACATTTGCTCTTGATTGTTATAAGGACTTATTTCATCTTGTAAAGAATGAATAAAACATAGTACTTTGCTAACATAATTTTATTCTGCTCTTTAATAGTATCCTTTCTATAAAATTAATGCATGCTACAGCAAAAAGGAGCCATAAGGCTCATGGTAAATGATAAAAACGGTTAGTTATACTGATCAGATTAGTGTATGTCAAAGTCAAGGGAAGGCAGACAGGGGATCTTGGTATGGCTTCTGGTTTAAGAAAGGAGTCTTTCTTTTTCCTGCTGCATTAACTATAAACTTGAGATAGCTAGCTCCACCTTGTGACAAGAAAAGGAAACCTGAACAGATGAGAAACTAGTATTCACCCAGAGACTAATAGTAACACTCATTGTTTCAGCATTGTTTGCTATGAGATCAGCATCTAAATATCTCAAGTGACCAGACTTCAGGCATACAGGATTGATTTGTCAGATTTATATCTGCCTATATAGATGTGTGCCTGCAAGTGAGTGTGAGTGACAGCAGCACCAGCTCCTTGCTGTGCATGTAGCATCACAGGAGGATTGCAGGCCTGCACTTGGAGTAGGTGTGCTCTATGGTATATGTGCTGGGGTCCTGTAAGTGAGGGCTAATAGTGGAGAGTGGCTGTGCTAGATGGCCCTGTGGTGGGACTGTACTCCTGGGTTTGCTGGACCAATGCAGTAGGATCATGCTCCTGTCTTTGCTGTCATTGTACAACCCCAGTAGCCATTTTGCCCCACCAGCAGTCAACAATCCAAGAGCAGGGTGAAATGTGACATCGGACATGTGGAGCTCTGGAGTAGTGAAGCTGCAAAACCACAAATTGAATGGACTATGTCAGAGCCAGAAGATCGAGTGTTAAACTGAGTGAGAGGTTTGACCAGTCTACTATTTGTTTTTAACATTTTTCATAGGCGAAACCTCCCTTCTTGCCTAAGTTTTTTAAAAGTCAGTAATTTCACATATGCAGTTATGTATTTATTCAGAATTACTAAGATTCCTTCCATGATATTTGGCTTCATTTTTCTTTTAGAAATCTTATGCTTACAGAACTTGATTAAATTTGTACAATGGAATTTTTGTTTCTGTAATGTGTTTGTGAGGAATACAGTAAAATGACCTGTAGATTTCTCATATAACTTGAATTCTACTAGATGAAATGTACTGTTTGATATGCTGTATGTGGAGCTTGTTCATGACAAGTTCCCACAAAGGAGAAACAGCTACATGATACAACAATGTCTCTGGAAGACAGTTTACTGTTCCACTATACAAGAAGTATGAAAAATTCAGTGAGGAGGTTTGGAAGAGAGTCACTGACCAATAGGTTAATTGCTGTCATAAACTTTATTCAGCTTTTGCTCTAGCACATTGGCCATTGAGGATAATCTCTTTTGTTGTTTGTGGTTTGTTTTGTTTGTTTGGGGGTTTTTTTTGGTTGGTTGGGTATGTTTTGTTTGGTTGGTTGGTTGGTTTGGGGTTTTTTTGTTGTTTTTGTTTGTTTGGGTTTTTTTGTTTGTTTGTTTGGTTTTTTGTGTGTGTTTTGTTTTGTTTTGTTTTGTTTTGTTTTTTACCAGGCCTGGATGGCCTGCTCTGTCCCACGATAGGACCAAATTGCCATTCTAAAACCTCAGTTACTTTAAGCCTCTTGACTGTCAATATTTTACTCTTTCCATGATGCTGTCTTTCAGGACACCTAATTTAAGAAGAATTACTTGTTCAGTGCATCTTTGTTCTGCTACTTATTCCAAAATAAATGCTAAAGTATATATCAAGTCTTTCTGCTACATAGTAGTCTTGTATAGATTACACAGAATCACACAGAATCCCTACGGATGGAAAAGACATTTAAGATCATCAGGTCCAACCATTATCTAACTCTACTAGAGCCACTACTACACCATATCCTTGAGCACCTAGATGGCTTTTAAATACATCCAGGCATGGTCATTCAGTCACTTCCCTGGGCAGCCTGTTGAGTCTTTGATAGCCCTTTTGATACAGAAGTTTTTCCTAATGTCCAGCGTAAACCTACCCTGGTGCAACTTGATGCCATTTCTTTTTGTCCTATCAGTTGTAACTTGTGAGAGAGACCAATACCCACCTCTCTGCAACTTCCTTTCAGGTAGTTATAGAGAGTAATAAGGTCTCTTCTCAGCTCCCTCAGCTGCTCCTTGTAAGACATATTCTCAAGACCCTTCACCAGCTTAGTTGCCCTTCTCTGGACCTGCTCCAGCACCTCCATATCTCTCTTATACTGTGGTACCCAAAACTGAACCTAGTGCTCAAGATGTGGCCTCACCAGTGCTGAGTATGGTGGGACAATCACTTCGCTAGTCCCGCTGGCCACACTATTCCTGATGCAGGCCAGGATGCTGTTGGCCTCCTTGACCACTTGGGTAAACTGCTGACTTATGTTCTGCTCGCTGTTGATCAATACTCCCAGGTCTCCTTCTGCAGAGCTGCTTTCCAGCCACTCATCCCCAAGCCTGTGGCATTTCCTAGGATTGTTGTGGCCCAAGTGCAGGACTCAGCACTTGGCCTCGTTGAAGCTCCTATGACAGGCCTTAGCTCACCAATCCAGTCTGTCCAGGTCCCTCTGAAGAGTGTTCCTACCCTCAAGTAGATCAACACTCCCACCTAACTTGGCATCATCTGAAAACTTAATGCGATTGCTCTCAATCTTCTTCAGCCATTGCTGGTCATCTCACTCCTAGCACAGGGTGGTCTTGCCAACGGGTGCTAGTCTTTCAGGCCTTAGATCTCCCCTCTCTTAAGAGGTAACATGTAGCTGATTTGGACCCTCCTTGTTGCTGTTGGCCTTGGCAGGGAGGTCTCAATGAGTTTTCTTTTGGTGCATTGCTGAGTCCCAGAAGCAAGTGTGGAATATGTATGTTGTGGAGTCTTTGCTGACTAAGAGTTTTGTTACCCCCAACTGACAAGGCAAGCTTAAGAAAGCATGGAAAGCTGTCTGATATGGGTACTAGCAACAAAACCTCAAAGCAGAGTATATTTGGGAGTATGAGCATCCAGGGGCAGCATGTTAAGATGCAGTGTGCTCAATAACTACCTGCATGAGATCATCTGTTCATCTGAAGTTATCCTCTGTGTGGGGCAGATGAGGCTGTGTGTGGCATTATGTGACATGCTAGAGAGGTGTGTGGGGATAACTTCAAAGCTCTGAGAGGTATATTTTGTGCCCAGGTCTCTGCCACCTAACTAGCATTTGGCACAAGGTTACTGTTTTGGAAGGTGGTGAGATTACTACCCTGAGCAAGTGCTTTGGCATGCTCACTTTATTCCTGGAAACATACTCTTAATGTCCAAGTTAGGCAGAGCCAAATACCTGTGGGTGTTTCATTAATGCCAACATGCTGATTGGGAAATAATATATGCTACATTGTTGAAACTGTTGAAAACACCAATGTTAATTGTAACTTCTCCCACCTTTCTATACCGCAGAATCACTGCCCAGCAGTTCTTTTAAAGGTAGAGAACCCTTGTAACAAGTGACTGAGGACAGATCAGTCATTTCTCTCAAAAGACAAGAGATTAGATCCACATTTTATCAGTCCTTTCCCTAGAGTTTTTCCTCACTTTATTCCATGGTTTTTTTCTCCTACCTGTTTTGAAGAATATTTTCTTATCCGTGAAAAATAACTGAATTTGAATGGAGCTATCAAAAATAGCTCAAATTTCTCCACTCTTCTCTCACCCTGTCTTATACTACACATTTTTCTGAACATCCTAAAGCTGTGGGGAAGGGATTCTCTGGGAAAGCAGGAACATTGTCTTTAATCATGTCCAAGCAAGGAGTGGACTTAAATACCCATCATATGCATGTTTGGTAATTACATTAACCATTGTGCAGCCACTAATGGTGGAAAGAGGGACATGGAGAGATTGATCCCTTGTGTATGCTCTGAACATGCCTCATGAATTCAGCTTCTAAGGTAACAGACCTGAGACTGAAAGAACACCTAATCTGGTCTATGCATGATATAGGTGCTGAGCTTCTCAGAGGTGTGAGGAGTATGTTTCTTCTGAGAATCCTCAGGTGCAGCATTCTAGACATGAGGTGAACTCTGGTATCAGAAACTTGGCCAGCTGCAGTTTCTGTCCCTCCAGATTGAACAGACACCAAATGGTAATTTTTCTGGTCTATGCTTTCAATTAACATGCCTAAAATGGCAGTTGGGACTGACCTACAGTGAGACTCTGTCACTTATGGGAAATCTGGATTAAGTTATTTAATACTAATTTTACCTGTAGTAAAATTAATAACTCATCAGTGAAATAGCTGAAAGCAAGTACCTTAATTTTTTATCAATCCTAGAAAAATGCCATTACATTATACTTCTCTTTACGTGCCTCAGAATTTTTAAATTTTCCATATGCCTCTGTTTTAGTCAATTTAAAAACACTATTCAGTATAAATATTTTTTATTACTATGAAGAAGTAGTTCTGTTCTGAAAAGAAGTCTGATTAAGTATTGCTAAACTGACACAGCATGGAAAAAATCACCTGTTGAGAAGGCCAAGTATCCTTATGATGTAACTTTGTCTTATATATCAGGTCATAATTTTATTTGAAAATATGTTTCTTTCCAGCTATTGGCACACCCTGCTTTTCAGCTTTATGAGCCTCAAGTGTGTCTGTTAAGAAGAACATTCACTCAAAGCCATATTCTTTTTGTTGCTTTCCAGATAGAACAGAGTCACTGTATCTTCTTTTTGTGTAGAGAATCCAGGAATCTTTCCTATGGGAATCTGCTTTCTTTTAATTTTGGCTTTTTATTATCTTTCTCTCATGTGTTATTGTTGTGCAGTATGCTGTAAATGCTAATAAATCCAAAACTTCGAACTGATACTGAAATCAAGAGGTTTTGACCCTTTCTTACATGAACAAAGCCAATTTGTTCCATATGGTAAAGAAAACCTGTTTTGTAATTTCTGTTTATGTGTTAAAATAAATATCAATACCACCACCTACTTCTCTAAGGGCTCTTTCTGATGGAGTTAATTTCTATTTCAGCCCTGGAAGAGTGTGTAGTCAGGTAGGCTAGCTGAAGAGACTGGCCAGCCCAAGGCCTTAAAAGAAGCATAATGCACCTTTCACTAAACTGGGTCCCTCTGCAATCTGAGGTGTCTTTTGTCTTGTCTTTGTTCTGTTTTGCTAGAAATTTTAATTACTATGTCCAGGACAAACTGCTGCCTGGGGAATAACATACTTTTTGACTTTGCAGATCATACATGTTTGTACATTCGCAGCTTGATGGTGCTTTTAATTATTGTTTAAGCTCTTAATATGTCAAGGGCTATTTTTTTTTTTTTTTGTGCTTTTGGTCTTTTCTATTAGTAGTATCACATTTGGTATGAGAAGTAGAAAGTGTGCCATAGGTTCTGGTGTTGGTAAGGGCAAGGATGGACATTTCTTACTTAGGACTTATTATACTACAGCCATGGCAAAGTGGACTTGACACCTGAGGACATCTCATCCACTCCTGTATTTCTGTAAATTTGTAATCTCTATGGAGTTCCAGACTGGATATGTTATTCCTGTATGAAATCCTTATACATATTTGCATGTGTCATTCAAGGATTTGTATCTTCAGGAACCCAAGATGGGAATCATGTCCAGGCTATAGACACCTAAGCTTCACACCTAAGCTCAGTTGCTTACAGCTCACATTCATGTGAGGTGCCTTAGATTCTGATAGAGATCAATACAACAGGGTGGGATTCAGTTGCCTAAATTCAGCAATAACTTAGAAGTTTATTCAGCTCATCACCTGTAGGTTTCTCTTTTAAGATAAAATGGATCACTCTGTAAGCTCAATTGATTATATAGGTTGGAGGAAGATTTAATTTCTTAAGCATATGAGTTAAATGTTCTTTTTGGTGGTAGGGATACATACCTGCACTTCAGGTGCTGCTCCACATTTTTCCTGAAAGTCCTATGACATAGCTGCTAGCTCTGTGCAGATGTTTTGAATTGTCTGTGACACTAGAAATCTCTCATAAGGCCACTGAATCCCACCCTGGATATGGTAAGGGAACATCAAAATGTCATCTTCCAAATCTGAAGCTGATTCCAACGTTTGACCTTCATTGTCCTGCTAACCTCCCAAAGTCACTACTCTTCAATGTATGTTTTCACTTCATGTCATATAAATAATCCTGTTTTAAGTTCATGATACTTCTCAGTCACTTAAACATAAAGTTTTGGATCAGAAATTTGAATCAGAGATTGTCTAACTGTATGTTCTTTACAAAATGCCTTGTGAATAGTATAACATTTTTTTAAGTATAACTTTGTGCTGGATTTCAGTTATTTCTGAAGTGATTCTTAATTGCAATTTTGGTATCCTTCTCAATTAGTTTCATTGGTGTAATTGTTATTTGCTTTAAATAACAGTTTTACCACAAGTGCAATCTATCTAATGATATGGGTTGTAAATACTGGATGTCTTTTCTCTAGACTTCATAACATCATCTTTTAAGCTACTCTAGCATTATTCTGATGTAGATGGCAACTACCCAGTTCTGCAGATGCTATGAACAGACTTAATTATAAAACCTCACTCTTCTCCTCAGCAAAGAATATTCTGAATTTCTAGACAAAAAAATCAGGTTTTGAAATCAGTCCAACTGTAAACTGGAGAGGTCTCTGGCACTGTCTTTTGCTATTTCTTTCTGAAACGAATGCCTTACACAGTAATTGAGTCATATCATTTCAGACAGCTGCATCTTTCAAATGCAGCATTACTACATAATATATGAAAAAGTATACAATACTTCTTGACAATAGATGAGTGAGAACGCATTGTAAGGAATAAGTAGAAATTCCTCAATTTCAGTTTATCCAGCTATTAGGGCTGCCTTCCTGGACTTCAGAGACTTACAGAGAGTGGTCAGAGCATGTGGGGCCCAGGTTTGTGTTTCTTTATAAAGAAGGACCGATTCTAGATCATTTAAATTTACCTTTATATTCAGATATCATTTTAACATTTTCCTGAACATTTAGTTCAGTACTGAGTATCTTGCATGTCAGGTAACACTCAAATAATGTCTTGGTGCTGTATCACTGACAGGCTAAGATGTTGTGGGAGGACTCCTAACAGGAAAAAGGAAGACTAAAGAGTTACTGCTCTTGTGGCTAAGTCACAAGAAATAAAGGATTATTCACTAGCTGTGGACTTTATGTGCTGTGTACCCCTAATATTCCAATGCTTTCCATCCTACTGTGGCAGATCAACCTTAGCTGATTGTGAGGTGCCCACCAAGCAGCTCTATCACTCCTTCTCCATCAACAGGGCAGGAGGAGAAAATATTATGCAAAGCTCATAGGTTGAGGACAGGAAGATCACTTACAATTACTGTAATGGACAAACCAGACTCAACTTGGTCAAATTAATTGAATTTATTGCCAGTTAAACAGAGTAGGATAATAAGAAATAACAACAAATATAAAAACACCTTCCCATTACCCCTCTGTTATGCTTGAGCTCATTGTCACTCTTGACTTCTCTAACTCCTCCTCTCAAGTACCACAGGGAATGGGAATTGCAGTCTATTCATTACACATTGTCTATTCTGCTCCTTCTCTGCCATGCTCTTCTCATGCTTCAGAATAGGGTCCCTATCCATGGGATACACATAGTTTAGAATATAGTCTAGCTATGGTTTCCAAGTGGAATTATCTTGCAAAACCAGCAAGAGGTGGACTAAATGGTTAAGGGTGGTTCTTTTCACCAACTTCCTCCTTTGTTCCTTATAATCTTAAATTGAAATACAATAATATTTAAGATTTGTGCTATTTTCTTTGGTTGTTTGGGTTTTGTTGTTTGTTTGTTGTTTTGTTTATTTATTGTGTTTCTTTGTTGTTGTTGCTTATTTGTTTGTTTGTTTGTTTTTTCCTTTCTGTAAGCTTTAGAACCTTTTCACTGGAAATGTTAAGGAGACAAAAAGGAAAAATATGAAAGAGAAAATATGTCCATATGTGGTGGGAAACTTCTGAACTTTACAAACTCATTTGTTTTCAGTGGTGAAAAGAGGAAAAGGCCTTTCAAGTCATTACTTTTCATGCTTTCTGAATACCTTTGGTAGAGAGATTGAGTAAGACAATGACTTTACACTATTTCTCATCATAGAAAAAAAACCCCAAAATGGGCTTTATTGATTAGTCAGATCACAGAATCACAGAATGCCAGGAATTGGAAGGGACCTCTGAAGATCATCAAGTCCAACCTCCCTGCCAGAGCAGGGCAAAACTAGAGCAGATCATGCAGACATGCATCCATACTGGTCTTGAAAGTCTCCAGAGAAGGAGACTCCTCAACTTCTCTGGGGAGTCTATTCCAGTTCTCTACAACTCTTACAGTAAAGAATTTCTTCCTCATGTTGAGGTGGAACTTTCTGTGCTCTAGCTTGAAAAAATTGCCCCTTATCCTATCACAATGCACAAGTGAAAAGAGTTTGTCCCTGCCTTCTTGAAGCTCAGCCCTTATATATTTATAGACATTATTTAGATCTCCTCCCAGTCTTCTCTCCAGACTAAAAAGCCCCAGGTCTCTCAGTCTTTCATCATAAGGCAGATGTTCCAGCCCCTTAATCATCCTCATAGCCTCCATTGCACTCTCTCAAGTAGATCTCTGACCCTTTTGAACTGGGGAGACCAGAACTGGATGCAATGCTCCAGGTGAGGTCTCACTAGGGCAGAATAGAGAGGGAGGACAACCTCCCTCGATCTGCTGGACACATTCTTCTTAATGCACCCCGGGATACCATTGGCGTTCTTGGCCAGAAGGGCACATTGCTGTCCCATGGATAACTTGCTGTCTATCAGAACTCCAAGGTCCTCTTCCATGGAGCTACTCTCTAGCAGATTGCCTCCTAACCTCTACTGATGTGTTTTATTGTTCCTTCCCAGGTGCAGGACTCTTGTTAAACCTCATTAGGTTCCTCTTTGCCCAGCTCTCCAGTCTGTCCAAATCATGCTGAATGGTCACACAGCCTTTAGGAGAATCAACGAATCCTCACAGATTCATGTCATCAGCAAACTTGATGAGAAGGCACTCTGTCCCATCATCAAGGTCATTGATAAAGATGTTGAACAGGACTGGACCCAGCACTGATCCCTGGGGGATTCCAAGAGTTACACGTCTCCAGCTGGAGTCTGCACCATTGATCACCACTCTTTGGGCTGTATTGTGTAGCCAGTTTTTACTCCATTCCACTGCTCATTCTTCTATCCCACAATTTCTGATCTTGTTATGGGAGACTGTGTCAAAAGCCTTGCTAAAGTTAAGGTAGACTATATCCACTGTTCTCTCTGCATCTATCCATTTAATACCTGCTTTAATTAACATTACACTTTTATTTTCAAATCCATACAGATTGCTTTATGAATGAACTGTTGTTCTTCATTTTAAATTTCCAGTTTGAGAGTAGGATGTTTCAGAGCCCATCACTGGACAGATCTCTTGGACAGATGTGTAGCGGTCAATACTGTCAATAAACTCTCTGTGTCTCTGACTTACATTCATCTATGTCTTATATGGTTCCTGATGAGTTACTGTATGGCTTTCTCACTGACCTTTCATGTTTTAGTGTTCTCATGTTTGAGTGGGAAATTAGTTTGGCTGCAGGGCATACTTTTCTGTCTATGTATTGTGTATGATGAAGCTTGATGGGATAACCAGCCACGGGATGATCACAAGAAAGTATTTTTTTGAATAAAACCATTATAAAATGAGGGAAAAAGTATAGTCTTCTTGACACTGACAAGGCACATGTTGTTGTAACAGCTGGAAGCAAGCAACCAGGGAAGTCAATCTGCAGGTTGTCATTTGGACAGAGGAGATCCCCATGCTCACCACCTTGATTTAGAGGGAACAAACTTGTAACTCTCCAAATGATGTATTTCCAAGACTACCTGCAACAAATCTGCCAACTGAAAACCCAGATGGTGAACTAGGTGTTGTTGAGATAAAGAACTTTATATAACATCTAATTTAATGGAGAAAATAAATTATTCCATATAAACTTATAAGGGCAAATATTTTTACATTCATGCAAATGACTCACCATATGTTTGCAGTGCTAAAATAATAGTACAAAGCCTAATAATTAATCAAGATTAAATAGGTTTAAAACTGGGGCCTTATTGGTGGAAGCCTTTGGTCTCTTGTTGTGAGGGGAATGTTACAGACGTACAGAACAATGCATCGTTTCCTCTTCCTTTCATTTCCAAGCATTCCTCTTCAGTAGCTCAGTTTTACTCTGTTTTTTAATGCAAACAATTTTGTGTTTGCAGTATTTCTGCAGATTATCTAGGTAGCTGCTAAACTGTCTGCATCTGTCAGGTCCTAGCACTCTAAGGGCCTTAAATTAATGTTACTACTTTGGCTTTGAGGCAGAAGCAAACAGGAAGGTAGAGAAGCTGTCTGCATGGAGGTGGTGTATCAGTGACTAGTTTTGCCATTAATTAAGCTGCCTCTAGCAACTTGCATGGGCTGTTCACACAATAGCCACACATGACTGTAGGTTAAATGACTGAAAACACAATAATAAAAAGGCAGAGGTTGCAGAAGGAGTCTCTGTGTCATAGATTGTATGTGACTGCATTACTCTGATGAGCCACAGAAGCAAAAGACATTCCTTGTTGCTCTATAGAGTGTGTAGTAGTGAAGAATCTGTATGAGTCCTGGGTTTTCTACTGCCTTGCATATAGCAAATTACAGCCTATCATTGACATTGATACTGGTGTGGCCATGAGGTACTGGAAGTAATTATTTCTATGTATCACTGTCAGATATCTTTTTCCTAGTTTATATTCAAGGCAGTTTGTTTCCATCTGTGTATTTTCTTCTCCAGGAGCTGAGACACACAGATAATGGATGAACTTGTGCCAGTGAAGCAAGAGACATATATTTGAATATTATTTCCAATTTTTGGCTCTTTGGCATCATAGAGTATCTCTGATCTGCCTCAGATTGTTGTGTGAAGGGAAGAACAAGCAGTGAGCTTCCTGGGCCTGCCTGTGGAAACTGTGATGAGTTGGTGCTTCTCCTCAGAATGAATTTCTGGGACTCAGAGATTTTAGAGGAGGAACCTGATAGTGCCTGCAGGACTGACATGCAGGACATGGAGTTAACACTTTCCAAACATTATTACCATGGATTTCTTGACAGTGTTGTGTATGGATTACAGTCCAATGTAGTAAAAAAAAGTTTCAAAGAAGAAACTACTCTTCTCAGCCTAGTAAAATTTGGTCCTTCTTTTCTTTTGTTGCTTATAAAAAATAATTGTCTATTTGTTTTTATCTCCTATTTACATTTAGAGGAAAACTTTTAAGAGACATACCTGCTCACCTTTGATATAAGTAGTGGGATAATTTGCTTTCTGATCTGACTTCATATATAATTATGGAAAGGTGTTCCCACACTAGGCTGCTATACACTTAGGAGGAATGATGAAACTAAGAAATTATGTGACTTTCTTCCATGACCTGCCATTGTTCCTATCTTAGATGTCCATATTAGGATGGGATCACCCTCTGGAGATTCCTGTCTTTCCCCAGTGACTGTTGAGAAGGCCTACCTGTTCAGTTCAGATTTGTAAATTTTTGAGTAGATGAAAGACATTGAAATAAATCTCTTCTTAAGGATATGAAAAAACTAGTCTTAAAAGGGTTCAAGTGATTCATCTCATCTTGAAGCGTTCATCAAAGATAGTGCAAATAAACCATGCCATAGAAATATCTGGTTTTTAACCATAATGATGATTCTGTATAGAGGTCTAAAGTTAGGTGAAATTTAACCCATATATAGTGTCTGTTTCTGATGGTAATATTTGTTACAAAATCAACATTCAGTATGGAGAACTAGAGTAAGCTGGCAACACCGAAGTCCATAGGGGCTTACAAAGGTTGAGAACATATCCAAATATTGTAATGAAACAGTGTTTTCAGTATTCAAAGTTATTTCATAGCTCCTGCAGCTTTCTTCACTTTCATGAATGCAGATTTGTGTACTTCTGGCAGATAAGTGTAAATATTTCCAGTAAGTTTGTTTTAAGATGACTTTTTGTCCACTCTTTGAACAGGAATGAACTTTGGATAGGAAGCTTTAGAAACCTGAGGATGCTTACTTTCCCATGTCCCCTGCATTAGACTTTGTTTCCATAACAGATTTGCACCTGTGTAGCTGGCATTTCTCCAGAATTTCTGGACATACAACAGTCAGTAAGTCATTGTTTGGAGCAGTCAGAAGGCAGGGTATTGCTGTATAACACTGAGACAAGACTGAGAAGTAGCCTGAATATTCATAAACAGTCTGTTTCTCCTTTGAGTCATAGCCCCAGAGGTTCCAACATTAGCTATGTTGCTTTAATCTGGTCTAGGGAACTATGCATCTGTTTCTCATACTGATTCCTAGTAATTCTTTTATAGTATTTGACTTTTTGTGTCACAGTGATTCAGTTATGGAAGAAGCTTAGGAATATTCATTGGCACCCTCATCCCTTTTCTGTGCTTACTAGAATGAAGTCATTGACATATGGGATCATTTATATGATTGTGTCAGACAAACTAGACTGAAAGCAACAGACAGATGTCCAATGAGTTATCTGGAGTTACGTGTCCAGTTCTGGGCTCCCTGGTTTCAGAAGGACAGGGAACTGCTGGAGATACAGCAAAAAACCTGCTGGATACAGCAAAGGGCTACAAAGATGATTAGGAGACTAGAACATCTGTCTTATGAGGAAAGGCTGAAGGAGTTGGGACTTTTCAGTCTGGAGAAGACTAAGGGGGCAACTTATCAATGCTTGTAAATACTTAAAGGGTGGGTGTCAGGAGGATGTGACCAGTCTTTTTTCAGTGATGTCCAGTGACAGGATAAGAGGTAATGGACACAAACTTGAAAATAGAAAGCTCCTTCTAAACATGAGGAGGAACTTCTTTACTTTGAGAGCTATGGAGCACTGGAACAGGCTGACCAGAGAGGTGGTGGAGTCTCTGTCTCTGAAGACATTCAAAATTTGCCTGGATGAGTTTCTGTATGACCTTCTCCAAGTGAACCTGCCTTGGCAGGGGGGTTTGACCTCCAGAAGTCAGAGGTCTCCAGAGCTCTCCCTATCATTCTGTGATTCTGTGAGTTAAATATGCAAATCTTTAATATAAATGTGATTGCAAATGATGAGGCAAACAATGAACAGATAAAAAATAAATGAAATCTGATTTCACTACTTCTGGAAGAGTTTT
The DNA here is from genome assembly GCA_024605025.1 of Megaceryle maxima. NCBI lineage: Eukaryota > Metazoa > Chordata > Aves > Coraciiformes > Cerylidae > Megaceryle > Megaceryle maxima. The sequence continues at coordinate 577 of JANHGN010007805.1, read as the reverse complement.
TTGTGAATCACGTTATTATCGAAAAGAGTGTGTTTCCCTTTTCCTGATAATTAGCACATTCTTTGTTATAACCATGCTACGTGTGGATGTACTTTTCTGTGCCTAAGTGGAATTTTAGACAGGTACTTTCTGAAGATTTATCATTCACATTAACTTTTATTTGCATATAGCATTAGCTAGATCACAGTAGCAGGAGTTTTGATTCATACTCTCAGCAAATCTTAAATACCAGCCACTTACTTAAAGGTGTCTGATTAAAGTAAGAAAAATAAAATTCTACCTTTCTTTTGTGCATATATTTTCATCACTAGAAACTGTGTGCGGATACACAGGGCTTGAATTTGACCCAGCGGTGATTTTAGGGTTTTTCCACTGGCTGAGGCACAGATGACTTGATCAGATTGAAAATGAAATGCCTTTTATTATAGCACATAGAAACATAGATGTGTCTGAGTTGGAAGGGACCTCTAGAGGTCATCTAGTCCAACTCCCTTGCTGAAAGCAGGGACATCCCCAACTAGAGCACGTTGCTCAGGGCTCTGTCAAGCCCCACCTTGAATGTCTTCAGGGATGGGGC
>JANHGN010007804.1:0-27609 GCA_024605025.1 Megaceryle maxima | reverse complement strand
TTGGGGTTTTTTGTTTGGTTGTTTTGGGGGTTTTTTTTGTTTGTTTGTTTGTTTTTAGTTTTTTTATTTTGTTGGCTTTTCATTTAATACTTTAAGTTGTGGCTGACTGTTCCAGGGAGTTAACTCACTTGTCCTAATTTGAATTGAAAAATTGATTTGCTCTCATTATTTATTTGTTTGCTTTTTCAGTGACTTGGCCTTACGGAATTGCTTTCTTACATCTGATTTAAATGTCAAAGTAGGAGATTATGGTATAGGATTCAGTAGGTATAAGGTAAGTTAATCTTGTCATGTACCACTCTTTCTAAAGGATTTGGGGCCTAAGATTATAACAAGCATGCTTTATTAGATTGTCTTTTATTTGAATAACAGACTTTCAAAGTATAACTGGCAAATAACTGTAGCAAGCTCATAGAATAGATCATCTTTCTAGACATGAGTGGAATTTATGGTTCTGGAAGCTTCTTGCTAAATCTTTCTAGGTTTTGGGGGTTTTTTTGTCCTATACAATAGTCCTAAAATGTGCACAAATTCATTTTAATATTTTAAGAAACTTGCTTCAGGACATGCTCTAGTGGCAGGATAGGGCATTATTTTGTGTGTTTTTGTAGTCATGTTTGATCAGGGTATTGAGGTGTTTGGGGTTTTTTTAGGTGTTTTTTTGTTATGGGTATGGTTGGACTCAGTGATCTAGGAGGTCCTTTCCAACCATGAATATTCTGTGTGTGATTCTGTGTGAAAGGAAAAGTTCAAACTTACTAATGAAAATGTTCAAACTATTTAGATATATCAAGAAAGTGAAAAATTCAAGGCATTAGTTAAAAGTTTTCTGAGTACCAAACCTTAAAGAAGAAATTGCCATTCAGTTTTTCTAATATGCAGTAAGCAGCAAATGCCTTTCCAATCTTTGTTCAGTCTTTTTTTTTTTTTCCCCCCCCAATAATTTAGGAAGATTACATTGAGACAGATGAGAAAAAGCTTGTTCCTCTCCGATGGACTGCACCTGAATTAGTAACAAGTTTTCAGGACAGACTCTTATCAGCAGAACAAAATAAATACAGTAACATATGGTATGTAGTAGGATTTAAAATAATTTCAATGAGAGATTTGAGAACATATTTCAGCTGTTATACAAAGGAGCAACTAAGATTCACAGTTAAATAGAATATTGGTCTGATGTACTGCTTTTTCATTTCAACATGTACAGTAGGTTAGTTTTTATGAACCTGAAACTATATCTTGCTTTGAAAGATGCTTAGCAATCGTTTGAGAGAACAGACTTAAAAAATGTTTAGCAGAAGAGTAGGTGTTTTGTATTAAGTGATTACTGTATATTTGCCAAATGCCTTCAAATGTTTATAAAGGAAGGTAATGGTAAATGATTTTCCAGTAATATAATAGCTATGGATGACAAAGTTGATCCTACTAGAGCCTGATTAAGTTCTGTTGGTAGAACAGTAGCACCTCAGTTTCTTGCTGCAGCATTTGAAGGCTGCAATTAACTGCGTCTCCGCTACCCTTTGAAGAACTTGAGACATGGCTGGTGAAAATCCTGAAGATGAACTTTTTTGAAATTGACAGGTTCCATTTGAATTCTCAGATCTTAAGAAATGTGAATGAAAAGCAAAGCCAAGGCTGATGTTTCTGAAAACATTGTAGCTGAATTCCTGCTTTTATTTTCTAAGGCTATCAAATGGTAAATTAGGGTGTAAATGTAGGGCTGCAGAAAACAAGTGGGATAGCTAGAAATTATCTAAATACTGATTTCCTTGCATCTTTCAAGCAGGCTTCCTCAGATCATGCTGTTTGTCTAAACTACAAGCAGCCAGGATGTTACGGCTTCAGACTTGAATTTTAGTGCCTCTTACACAAAGCTGCTTTGATCAGGTTTGGGCTACGTGACTTCCAGAGACAATTTCCAATCTACATGATTCTACTGTAATATGTGCAGAGTCAGTTATTTTGCATTATGAGCAAGGGAAAGTTGCATCAACTCTGAAAACATGCTTAGTATTGTATGCAGTATATATATAGCACTGAGCAAAGAGGTGGCTTCTGACCACTGCGGCTTAAAAATAAGTTATTTTATGAAAGCTGAGACAAAGGTTAGTTTTCTAGCAGTTTGACCCATAACTGCAATTTCTTATTAAAGCTTTTCCCACTTTTGGACTGACCATAAGGTTTTCTCATCTTGCTTCTCTAAATAGGCATTTTCAATTTTTTTTTTCCTAACATGTTGGGATTTTGTTCATAGTTGAGTCATTTGAGGCCTCTTAAATTTTCTTGCCTTCAATGTCATTGCCTTCAAGGAACTTCATTCTTGAGGCTTCAAGTATTCCATCAAATAAAATGAGTTAACATGTTCTGAAGTTATTATAGACCAAATAGGAGAGTGATATTTGTTTCTTCTTGACAGTTACGCTTTGCATAATCCTGACTTTCTTAGAAAAGCTGCTTTAAAATAGTTCTTTGAATGCATGGTTATTTGCTGGTCTTTTTCAGGTCCCTGGGTGTCACGTTATGGGAGCTGTTTGAAAATGCTGCTCAGCCTTACTCAGACTTTTCTGACAGGGAAGTGCTAACCCATGTCATAAAGGAGAAGCAGGTTAAACTCTTCAAGCCATGTCTTGACCAGCCATACTCTGACAGATGGTAAATGTTAAATGTTTTTATTTGTTCTTCAATCTGCTGAAGAAGCTTCTCAAATTACTCAGTTCTCTTAAATATATTTGAAATTGCTACATGGAATAAGTTCGTGGTTCTGGCAAAGAAACCCTAGATAAAGGGAGTAAAAGTAGTTCGTATAGATGGAAATTTTTGCCAGGGATATTGTTACTCCTTAGCTTGTTAGATATCTGAATTTTACAAATTTATTTTCAATGTGAAACCCATTGAAACATGTTTCTTACTTGTATAGGTATGAAGTTCTGCAGTTCTGCTGGCTACCTCCAGAAAAGAGACCAACAGCAGAAGAAGTGCATAGACTTTTAACTTACCTTCGCATGCAAAGCCAAAGGGACTCCGAAATTGATTTTGAACAGCAGTGGAATGCTCTTAAACCAAACACCTCAAATAGAGAAACAAATAATTCTGCATTTCCAATCTTAGATCACTTCACAGGAGATAGACTTGGCCATGAGATGGAGGAAGTTCTTACTGTAACCGAAACAAGTCAGGGTCTCAGCTTTGAATATATCTGGGAGGCAGCTAAACATGATCATTTTGATGAATGTGGTCACGTGAATCCTGATGAAGCTATGACATACACAAGTATTTTCTTTCCAGTGGAGGTTTTTGAGAGGTCGCTTTCAGAGCAAGGGTCGGGAGCACAGGATGGAAGTGGTCAAGAAGCATCACTTGCTGTCCCTGGGGTGTTACCTGTGTTTGATGCACACAAGCTTTCTGTTGGAAATGACTACTATATCCAATTAGAGGAAAAAGGAAGTGGCTGCAGCATGAATTTCGATAACCAATCAGTTGTACTAACTACAGAAGTTGATCATCAAGAACCTGTACAAGAAAAAAGTTCTCATGTCACAGTTCTCAGGGATCTCGATGTTGAAGAATCTAGCACTGATGGGGATTTCTTCCACTACAAGACAGATCCTAAAGAGGAATTTTTGCCTACTTCTAGTAGTCCAGAAAGTCCTTTCCAGAATATATTTAATGACATTGACAGATCAGAAGAATTGACAAACAGAAGAATACTTGGTTTTGCCGAAACAAATGATATTCCTAAAGACTTTAAACCAGTTGTTTTAAACTCAAACGCAGATGCTGGAAAGGCAGTAGGCCTTTATGAGAAAGAGCATTCTAGTCATGCTTCTGAAAATGAAACCGTTTCCTTGTGTGAAAATATCTCTAACCAGTCTGACTTGGTAACTTTAGAAGAATGTTCTGATAACTTCTTATTTCTTCAAGAGAAAAACTTATTAACAGGGTTATTGACGAACAAGACCAGCAGTGATTTTGGGCAAAAAACAGATGATGTTCTACAAAATGAATTAGAAACCTCAAACAGAAACTCTGTAGAGCCTGAGCCTGTGCTGCCTGAAAATGCACAGGTCTTTTCTTTAATACATGAAAGTCTTAGAACAGTGAAAGATGAAAATTTTAACCCAGTGACAATGAATAAAGATCCGAATTCTCAGACTACTGTAGAGATGCAAGCATCGGCAGCACATAAGTCATGTGATAAATGTGCAGACCTTCCTTATTTAAAGGATGAGGGAAAACTTTTAAATGTGGAAGTCAATGAATTTGTGTCCTGTAACATTGATATTCTTTGTCAAGAAGAGCTATCCAATAATGCCAAAAATAATAATATTGGACACAATCCATATTACAGTGTTGCTGTTGAAACAGATGAGTGTGATGCACAAATAAAACAGGGAATGCTTTTCAAGTCTGATGAAATAGCTTTTAATAGAGAAAAATGTAGTGATCAGGAAGATATGAAAAGAAACTTGCAAGAGAAGTCTCCCATATTAAAAAAAGCTGAATGTTTATTGGAGGAAAGGCAAGAAATATCAAATAATTTTGAGAACTGTAAGCATGTTCCGGAAGAGGTGACCTTAACTACTGTTGCTGCTTCAGACTGTACAAGTCAGGATAGTCTTTTGGAAGACAGCCCATCTCCTATACAATCTGTAGAACAAGCCTTAGAGACACCTGATTCTTTGGATTCTTTAGATGTGAATGAGGTTTTAGAATCTTTACAGGCTCAAAGTCCTCAGAAACTTTTGCCACCCGATAAACCTGCTGACAGTGGCTATGAAACAGAGAACCTGGAGTCTCCAGAATGGACTTCCCATATCACTGTTGAGGACGCTTCTAGTATAGATACTGCTCTCTGTGTCATCAGTGACAGCAATGTTAGTGCTTTACCTTCTAATCCAGTCATAATTGTTTCAGAAGCAGCAGCTTTAGATGCAGTCAACAGCAATTTTGAAATAACCCCAAAAGTTTTTCTGAGTGGAAATCAAAACTCATATAGAGACTCTGCCTATTTTTCTGATAATGATTCTGAGCCAGATAAAAAAACAGAAGAGATTGTAAATCTGTCAACAGAGACAACGTGTGTTGTTTCCTCAAACAGAGGTGAGAATAGTACCGAAGAGGACGACAGTTTTGAAGAGAGACAGCAGAAGTGTGATGTAAGGAATTATCAGGGTACCAGTGATCAAAATGCAAAACTAGAACTAAATCACAACTTAGAGATCCAAGAGATGGGTGTAAGGATGCAGGGGTGTCCTGATGAGTGGGCAGATGCAACTCTGAATTCCCTGGAAATATCGATGGAAAGTAACTTAAAGGATGAAATAAAACTATCTGAGGCTTCCCATAAAACAGTCTCTTGTGTTGGCACTAACACGTCAGAACTTCTTTCACACAGAGACTTAAAGTCTGTGCATAACATGCACAGTCCCTTAGATTTGAGTAACAGTGAGAAGTCCTTCTATCACACAGAGGGGCAAAAACTGAAAGAGCCGGATATTGAAGGAAAATACCTCGGCAAACTTGATGTTTCTGGAATGCTTGATTTAGAAGATGGTGATGATGCGGACGAGGAAGATGAAAACAGTGATTCTGAGGATGACATGAGGACTTTTAATATGCATAGTCTGAGTTCTGACAGTGAAGATGAAACTGTTCATCAAGTACCTGAGATACTTACTGACAGGGATGATGGAAGACATCTGAGAAGCTTGTTGAAACTTCCAAAACCTCTTAACGAAAAGCAACACGAGCATTGGAAAAATGAGAAAAAGGCTGTTACGTTCTTTGATGATGTCACGGTCTATTTGTTTGATCAGGTATCCCTTTTTTTTTTAATTACAAAGTATAATTTTTGTTGGTTTGGGATTTTTTTTTTTTAAACGACATGGTAAAATAGCATAATGTTTGTGGGCAGGATGTTAAAAGATCACTGTTGTTTGGCAGGGTTAGAGCTCATTTATAATGTTGGTTAATCTTCTTTATATAAAAATTATAAAGAAACTTGGTTTTTTTTCTAAGCTAGGTGCAGTAGGGTGCTGCTGGTAGAATAACAGCACTAATTTGAAGTGAAGGATGGATGGTTATGCTTTGAACAGTTGGGTTCCAAATGCTGAATCTTTGTTGCTTTTGGACCCTTGACTGCGTGCGCTGAATGAAACATGTTTTTTAGTGATGTCTTTCTGATGTTTCTGAGTTGCATTTAATTTGAATGTGTGAGACAGCATCATTATTTACCAAATTTGATTAATTGATTTTACAGGAATTTTGCTGTAACTTTATAGAAGCAGTTTATCTGTTTAATGAGTTAGAACTTTAAGGCATTTGAACTTATATTCAAAAGGAAGGAAGAAAGAAAAATAAAACACACCTGCAACCTTATTCTGAATTTTGTATTAGTTAGCACTAAGGTAAATTCACCTTAAACCATAATCAAAGATGAGAATGGTATTTAGATGGTAATGTTATTTTTTTTTTTTTATTAATCCAATGTGATTCAAGTTCAGTGAAATACTGATCTGCTTTATAAAATTCAAGGTTACCTTTGTTTCCTTATCTGCTTTAGCAATTTTTAACTTCTGTAACTTGATACAGAAGGGATTGTATTTTAACATTATGGCAACTGAACTAGTACAGTGAGTTTAAAAGAACAGTCACATTGTCAAGCTTTGGTAATGTTGCTTATGATGACGCACATAAATATTAGAGATAATTGTGTTTTGGAATAGAAAACATAGGTGATATATTTGTGTTTAGGCAGTCTGTAGAATACTAGTCCTTTGTCAGAGGGGAAGGAAAAAAATTAGCTGTGTTTAAACTGCTCTTAGTTGTTGAACTCTTACTTATTATTACAATAACTGATAAATGTTGGCTGCTTCAAATACCGGTCATACAAAGTCTGTCTCTTTATCCTGAAGCATGATTAAGGGGTAAAAAAAGAAATTGAAAAAAAAAATGTTGGGAGATGGGATAAGGCTTTATTAAAGGGGAAAAAAACCACTAACTGTGCCAGGCTGATAAGGGAACTGTTTTCAATCGGAAGATGGTTTAGCTTTGTACCTAGAAATATAAAACCTTTTTATATTATTTATAATATTTGAATAGTCATTTCCTGCATGCATTTTAGCATAGATTTGATACAGCTTTCTTTAGAAATAGAAGTACGTGCATATGCCTAATCTGTAACACACAAGTCTTGGTGTGTGTTAATAACTCTAGGAGTTTATAGACCATTTAATTGCTCAGTAGATTTGGTGGAGGTGGGGGAGTGTATTTTTTGAATGTTTGCATCTATAGGCATGGATATACTGTGCGTGTAAGAGTTAAATAAGCCATTTTGTTTGCCTTAGGAAACGCCGACTAAGGAGCTGGGAAACCGTGCAGCAGACTTGAACGGAGAAGACTCTCACAGCACTCCTGTTCCATCTTCAAGTTTTAGTTACTTAAACAGATTTGCAAATTCAGAAAGCTCAACAGATGAAGAAGGTACTTGCAGTACATTTATACACAGCAGGGGCTGAGAGCATTTTAAGCATAGTCTTTAATAAAACATTTAAATTATACGTGATTTGTAAAATACACTGTATTATTGGCTTCAGGTTTGCTCCTAAGCATACACTTCAGCTAGGTTCATATACTGGTGTTCCTATCAAAGCTTGTGAGGTAATATTGGTTGTTTATATATTGATGTGTCTAAGACACTTGAGAGGCAGCCAAACTATGGGTGACACATCTTTGTGACCCCTAGGCCTGGAACAGAAAAGCTACGAGTTTTATTTTGGGTTAATGCAGTCTTCCAGGGGCTTTCTTTTAAAACTGTATGTGACTTTACTCTAAACTGGTTTGTTGTGGTTTTTGTTTTGTTTTGTGTTTTTCTTTTTTTCCCCAAGGTGGGGGCTTTGAATGGGATGACGACTTCTCTTCTCCAGAGCCATCCTTTATATCAAAGGCAGCTAATAGTCTTATTGGGTCTAAACCACCTCTTCAGTCATCAAAGTACTTCTCTCCACCTCCACCTTCTCGGACTCTTGATCAGAACTGGTCACATTCATCCCCTTATTCCAGATTCTCTATCTCTCCTGCTAACATAGCAAGCTTTTCTCTTACGCATCTTACAGATTCAGATATAGAGCAAGGAGGTAAGTAACTTAGTTCCAATAATTATTTTGAAACTACAAATTAAAAGCTTTATGCAAAGATAAAGACTTCCATAAAAGACTTATTTTAAAACTACAAAAATTATGTCTGTATTTCAGTTAAGACATAGCTTTCCATTTAGATTGAGTTTTTGCTTCCAAGTTGCTACAAACTTGTGGTAGGATACAGGGCATTTACAGGACAAGCTCACAGTTTTTTTGTTAAAAGACTAGTGCTATATTTACAGAAATGAAATATGTGCAGTCCTTATGTACAGCTGCCACACTAAGGCAATTGAATGATTCTCTTTACGGCACTGTTGCAAGTCACAATTTTATTATCATTGTGTGGGGTGAGGATGCTACAAATTTATTGTTTCTGCCATTGTTGTCTAAGCTCATTATAAAGTTGGATTTCATACTGCTTTTTAGAAAGTGTATTCTTCATGTTCTCTCAAGAATTGCAGCATGTTTTCTAGAGCTGTGAGTAGGATAGCTTCAATTAGGAGAGCCAAACATAGCAATATGGAGTACTAGTAATATTTATTTACTGAAGCTTGCCTGTAACAAAAAGGGGGTTTTTTTAAGATCTGATAAATTTTTGAGGGTTAAGAGAAGCAAAAATAAGCAGACTTGAATAATTTCAGACTATTATTAGTCTTGATAAAATGTTGCATTATTAAAAAATATTACTGATTGCTGAGCCTTGCTAGTGATCAATGTCTATAAATACGTAATCAGTGTTATATAGAGTTGTATTGTTCTTGTATTGTGCTTATTGATTAGATAATATTTGCTGCTTAGTAACATACAGATAAGGGAAATTATTTTGGTGATCCTATGTTACCTTACATGTCCTAAGAAGTGACATTGAACTGTGCGATTTAAGCAGATGTCTGTGTAAATGTACCAAATATTTACAGTAGTTGAAAGCTGTAGGGAAAGATTAACCAAAACTTGGAAGTGCAAAACTGCAGAATGCCAACTTCTAGGAAAATCTGTGAGGGTTGTGCAGAAGAATCTCACTGTACCTTATGACTTTTCCTCTACTAATAGGAAGCAGTGAAGATGGAGAAAAAGATTAAATGAATTAAAACTTCCTCGGACTACATAGATAAAACACACAGACTTTGTGTCTGAAACTTCTTTTTTAAACTCTGGATCCTTCTGGAGTAACACAGGTAATCAAGAAGTACTAAGAAATGAAAGTAAACACTGAAAGCAATGTTAAATCAGGACATTAATTTGAATGTGTATTTAACTTTGTAATGTATTTTTAAATCAGTGCAATTTTGCTTTTCATTGAAAGATGATTCTGCCGCTGTTTTCAAGTACTTGAAGTATTTTTCAGATAACTTAAGAAACAAGCAATTACACTACAGTCTGGTTTATGTATGAGATTGTAAAATATTCTTTTTATATTTTTCCATGTAGTTCATTGTCTATTTGAACATACACCTGTTGTAGAATTGTGTATAATTGTCCTGTGCAACAGGTGGCTGTGTTGCTGAAACTGTATGAATGATAGTTGATCAGTAGTGAGCCATATTTATTCAAAAAGATATCACTACATATTACTTTGCTTATTACAATTGCACTATGGATTATTCTTTTATTTCCTGATGATGTACAGAATCAGAATCTTAAATCTTTCAAGGAAGATATGACAAGTTGAATTGGCCCAGTTACCCAGTTTAATTTGTCCTTTTTTTGTAGCCTTTGCTATGCACGGTACTTATAAAACATACATAACTTCTGAGTGTTATGTTAGACTTGCTGAAATCTTGTATTCGGTACCATTTCTAAATGATAATGATTATAGATTGATTGTTAGTGTTCATGTTTTATAGGGAACTGGAAAAGAATATATGATATACTCTGAAATTTTTAGATGAAAGAGATAATGTCTCTTAATTCCTGAATATGATCCTACTTACTGCTTAAGCTGTAATAGCATCTGTCTATATCATAATTAAGGGCCTTCCAGTTACTACAATTTCTGCCTTGGAGAGAGAAGAGGAAAAATTGGCTGTACAAAACTGTGGAATTTATGAATCTTATAAAAAGACTAATTTCAATAGACTGGATTTGGGCCTGCTTGGCCCTTCAGTTGTACATTCTGTGGATTATGAAGGTCACTCTTCTACTGACTGCAGATTGGGGCTGCCATTCAAAGGCCTGTGGTAAATCTACCTCTCAGTGATGTTACGACAATTAAGAATTAGATTAATGGTTAATGCCCAATTTTGCATCCTTTGTAAGGCCAGACTTACTTTAAGAAGTCTGCAAGGCTCGCTGGTACATCTTGAAATGCATATTGACCAAAAGATGCAGTATAGTAAAGTTTGCTTTGAAGCTGTCGGTAGGGAAGAGAATACAGTATGGGCTTTTTTAACCTTCATACTCTACTGTGCATTTAGCTACTTTAATCCTTTAAACTGCTGGGGGGGGAATCCTCCCCCAGTCCTTCATTATCACTCCAAAGTGAGTTCAGTTGAGAAACAAATCCCTGACCTCTTGGAATGCCTTATGTAGCTGCAGATCTGTAGGAAACACTGATAGGAACAGTTTACCTGGCTTTGTATTTTACTGTTCTAAAATACAAATATGCTAAATACCAACTACCTTGTAATTTAGTGGCTCTTTTGGTAGGGCTTTAGTATAATGGTGGTCCAAGTGCTCTGTGTTCAGATCCAGTCACCAGAGAATTTTTATTATGTGAAATATGGGAGGACTAAATATATTCAGATGTGTAAAATTTGGTTTTGTATACCTCTATATGCATTTTGATTTAAACTATGCTTTCAAATGACAGGAATACATTAATAGCTTTTTTCCCCAGTATTATTTTGCCCTTAACCAGAATGATTTCTGTATGTATCAAAAGGGAATGACTTAGTTGTGTTATAAAAAGTTGCCAATGTACTGTCGAGAACTACTTCTGATGAGGCACTCAAATTCAGAGTTAGTCAAAACTGTTCTTTGGTATGAAGTAAGGAATGGGATTTTTCATGGACTTTTCCAAAACACAATTTAAGAGGCAAAGCCAAGTAGTTCTTAATATAGGCTTACTCATATACTGTAGAGGGTTTAAAGAAGCTGTAAACTACTCTTTAATATTTTAAACTATAGGTAATAAACTTTGCATACAAATTATTGCTTAGAAATTTCATAATTCCAACTTTAAACTCCTTGATACAGATTGAAGACAGATGAGATACTTTATAATTCTCACCATAGTAATAGCAAAACTCCACAATGGTCTGCAAATGTGTGGGCTTACCTGCCTTGCATGGCAGATTTAAAAAAAAAAAAAAATCTCAGACCCTGAGTTCAGCCTTAATTCTGAATCCTTTTTAAAATACAGCCCAAGGTTAAATAAAAGTCTATACTCCAGAAAGTTATAATTTGGTTGTGCACTTTCTTAAAATTCTGAAAAATCAGGTGGTTTATCTTGTACATCAGCAATTTCCTTTGCTTTATGGAAATCGAAGCTTTTTACTTTTTACCCATGTTTAGAGGAAATCTTACATAGGAAGTGAGAGTTTACTCCTTCATCCAAATGGACTCGTTGCTAATGAATTGCCAAAGGAGCATTTTTTCCAAAACAAGCTGGGAAGTGATGATATTAAGCAAGGTAATGTCCTTTTTAGCTCTACAGTGAAGAGAGAGAAATATTTAAAGTTGACTTCACCTCACTTAAATGTAAATTTTAATTTCAGTAATCCAGTAGGCTGGATTGCAATAATATGAAAGGTCTTTTTTGGAAAAATTTGTAGTTAAAAATCTGATCAACTACTAGCAATATTTAAATATCTGCCTAGCAGTCAGTGACATAGTGGAGATGAATCAGTAATTCCAACATGTTAGATGATGAGGGGATTTGTTACAAATCATTCATTAAAGTATATGTAATTTCTTGCACTAGCTACTTAAGCATGGTTTCATTTAGAAGTACATGTATCTATTTTCAATGGTTTATTATGAGGACTGGTTACATTTTAATTCCTTCTCTAGTAGAATACCTTGATTGTTTGAATAATGAAGGCATTGTCTCAATTTGGCTACTGAAGTTATTTAAAAGATCTGATTTTTTTCCCACCTAAGGTAAGTTTAAAAATGAGGATCTGTAGTGAGAGGCCAACAGAGCAAGAAGAGTGTTCAGTTTTAATGGGAACACCTGTACTCTCCCAAATCCCCAAGCTGCAGATCCGTTGCGTGTGTAACTGCATTTATGGAAATGAGTGGATAAAACATTTTTTCATATCCTCATTGATGCACTAATGAAAGCCATTTAAGCCTCATTCTTTTTATCAGTATTTTTAGCAGATTTTTATGTAGTACTCAATCTTTTTCATGAGGAGGCTGGTTGGTAGAAAGACTTTTTTTTTTTTTTTATGATTAAGCACTATGCTAAAATGTCAACATTGTCAGGTGTTAGTGACATGGCTATTTTTGCTGGAGCTGGTGAAAGGTGGAATCCAAGTATATTAGCCTTATAAGAAATAGCCTTAAATAAGAATGGAGTGTACAAAATTACTTCAGCTTTAAATCATACAGAAATATCCTTGTATGTTAATGGCTTTGGTAAAAGACTGGAAAAAATCTAGAGGAGAGTCAAACATCATATAAACTTATTGAAAATAAGTATTTGTAATACCAGCAGCCTGTTTTTCAGAAACTTGAATATGACTTACAGTTAGTTTTGTTTATGAAATTGTTTGAACTTGCACAGATGTAGGTGTAACTTAAATGATAAATGGTACTGGTGTGTGTGTATATATAATGTTTAATTCTATTTGTAAATGAGAAACTATGTAACAAAATCATAGGTATGAGGTTTTCCTATTGTAATTTAATACAGGTATGAGGTTTATGGCAATATATAATAGTTAATGAACTTTCAGGTCAAAATGTCTTTAAATTGTGTACATTTTTAAATTGTAATTTCTACTGTATATTGATTATCATGCATAGTGTGATTCAAGAAACTGCTTGTAATTTAAAAATATTTAATATTAAAAATAAAATACAGTTATATATTTATAATCTCTTTGTCTGTTTGTTCATTCTTAAACAGATGCCAGCAATGGATCAGGTCCACAGTATAGTCCTACTGTAAGATATATTTGTTAGTGTCCAGAGGTTGAGAAAGTACCGAAAGTACCAAATGCTCAAAGCTACAGCCCCGGCAGATGAGTCTACACTAACTAGTGTAGTCACCTTTAATTTCTTCTAGTATCACCCCTGTGTGAACTTCAGGTAACGTGTATACCCAGTCAGTAGAGAAGCAATACATGAAATAAAACCAATGTAATTCAAAAAACTGAATACTGCTTTTGATCCTAGAATTAAAGCATCTGTAGGAAGAATGGAGATTTCAAAATTTTAAATACCCTTCAGAAAACAGATTAATGATATGTTTTCTCAGTATTCATTGAATTTATTTCTAGATGATTATTTTCCTGGGTTTGGTGGAGTGTTTTGTTTTGTTTTAATCTAAGTGCATGTACTGAATGGACCCAAGTTCGCCAGATGTATGAGTGTGTCTCAGTAGCTGCTTTCACATGAGATGGAGACTGTTTCAGCCTGGGCGCTTTGTGAGGCAGGAGGGTGAGGGCCTGTTAAGCATTAAGGTTGTGATGACACATCGCAGCAGTGCCTGTAGTTAATGGAGGCTGTTGTGGAAGCCCCCACATTGTATCACAGCTGTTCTGAGTCCTGGCAACTGTTGAGACCTGGGAATGGGAAACTGATATCAAGATGCCTAAACTTCATTGGGTAAAATATAACTACTGGGCTGAAATTTGACCAAGACAGTGGTTGTTATTGAGAACAGGTGTAAAAGATCCCATGGCACTAAACTGGTCATCTTATATAGAACCTATTATCAAAGAATTTGAGCTCTTGTAATCTTAACCATCAGCAGCCTTTTTGCAGGAGATGAAAGTGCTTTGTCTGTGGGCCTTTTTCACACAGTGGTACGACAACTTGTACAGCCTTGGCAGAACAGAGCTGAGAGACTCTCTTGCATGCCACCTGCTGCAGTAAGCACTAGACTGACCCCTCCTGTAGTGACACTGGTCTGCCTTGCTTAGTGACCATCAGTCCAGGGGCAGTGCTGACATTTTCTTGTCACCTATGACCCTCAAAAACCCAGGAGCCTTGTGCTGGCTGCAGGCACCGTCCCCTCCGCGAGGTTGAAAAGGGTAATGGCAGTGGCTGGGGGTCCCGTGCCCTTGCGCGGCTCCTTTTCCTGACTCTGGTGCTTCGTCTTGACCCACGTGGGTCACGTTGCGGGGCCGCCCCGTCTCCCCGTCAGGACCGTTACTTGGCCGCCCGCAGCTGAGGCGGGGAGCGCGGGCCGGGCCCGCCTCCCGCTAAAGCGACGTGTCGCGGTGGGCGGGCGGCAGCGCAGGCACCGGGCGGCAGCGCAGGCACTGGGCGGCGTGGCGGGCAGAGGGGGCGCGGGGCCTGACCTGGCCTGGGGGGAGCTCCAGGGGCAGCTCCGGGCCGCGGGCAGGGCGGCGGCGTCTGCGCGGGAGCCTCCTGTCAGCGCTGCCCCGGCTTCATCCCTGGGGCTGAATTGGCGTGAGGCTGGTCCTGGCTCCCACACAGGCTCCTGCTGACAGACCCAGGCGCAGCCCAGAGGATAGGTAGTGCCCCTACTGAGCCCCCGTTGACCCTCCTGTGCTTCCTCCAGATCTCTGCTATGTCACCCCTCCAGGCCTAGGCACCTTCTCTGCAGCCGGTGGCAGCGGTAAGTCCCAGAGGAGTGATGCCAGCCCTGATGGAGAGATGCAGAGGGTGGAAAATGTATTGGTATTCAGCTGCTTGCTCTCTTTGGTTTCTCTTGACCACCACAGTCTGCTGCTTCTGACCCCCTCTCCATCTCCATTTCCTCCTTGCACACCCATGCTATCTCCCTGGGGTCCCAGCAGTCCAGCTTTGTCTCCATTAGGTGGTTTTGCAGGGTTACAGCAGTGTCCAGCAGTCTGAAAGCAAAGCAAACCTTGTCCAGCTAAGTACCCTCTTATCCCACGTCATCCCATTTGCTTTTCCTCAGCTTGCAGTTTAAAGACTACTTTGCTCCCACAGTTTGCTGAACTTCCTTTCTCTTGGATTTTCTTCAGCTTTCTGTGCTGCCTGCTTCCATGAACCCCCACTTCACAAAGTCCTGTGGGCTGTTTTCCTTTCAAGCAGCAGTTGCTCATTTCTCTGCTCTCGTCAACAGCGCTTTCTGCACTGGAGGGGGGAAGTTGACTGGTCTCCTTTGTGCTTGTCTTTATTTTTTTTCTCCTGTCCTGCAGTTCTGCCTTTTCTGCCAAGTGAGTTAGACGAGGAGTCCAGAACAAACCCAGTACTTGGCTTTAGTCCTGTTTTCTCACTTAAGATACCCAGGTGTGTCTAGCTTTTCTTCTAGGCTCCCACAACACAAGTTATTCAGTGCTGTCTTTCTCTCAGCATTCACCACCTGGGTGCTACCTTAACCCAAACTGCTTTGTGAATTCCCATCCTTTCTGGCAATGTTGCCTGTGGTGAGGAATGACCAGGATGCCCTCACAGGTAGAGAACTGAGTCACTGTGAATGCTGAGCAGATGAAGATTTCTCTAAAGAAGCAAGAGAGGAAGTGATACCACAGCATAGCCAGGAATTGCTTACCACCTGCTCCAGCTAAGGTTGATGTCCTTTACTGGGACAGTCATGCACCTGTGGCTGGCTTGCTTGCTTGTTTGTTTTTATTGGTTTACCAGCTCTTAACTGCTCCTACATAATAGCATCAACATAAAAACATGTATTTTTTTTAAGACTGGACCTTTCTATGACAACATGAACTGGAAGAAAGGGGAAGGAATAATTTTGGAAATAGTAACATTGATGTTTCTATTAGTAACTGGTGTTAACAGCAGGGTTGCTGTGAATCTGGGCTGAGGGAGGGTAAATTTTCACTGCTGTCATCTGCCTTGCTAACATGTGAGGAAGGAACATTGCTGTGTCTTTGCGGATAATGTGGAGAATAAATACTGCTCTGCTGCTGTTGAACTGGGGCAGAAACTGCAATTATGACCCACCATGATTTGGTTGATGTTGGAAGAGGAAAGTGCCTGTGTGTGTGTGATAGGAACTAGCCCAGAATGCAGAAATGCTGTGGGTGAGAACATGTTGCTGGTGAGGAGCTTCTGAGCTTTCTAAGTTAGTGTGTAATGTTTCCCTCTAGTGGACTGCTCATAAATACCATGGAAACCTGTTCACAAAAATCAATTACCAGGAGTTCAGGGAGGAGTTGCTCTCTAAATAAGCACCTGAAGGTTCTGTCTAATGCCACACACATAAGCCTGCATGTGGTTTAGGGTTTTTTTTATACCTTGTGGTAACTAGAGCTCAGAGAAAACAGAAGCATGTGAGATCAAAAAAAGAGAAGCAATGTGTTATCAAACCTAATTGATCATTGTATGCCTGATGTTTTTTGAGTTGTAGTTCACTTTTCCCATAGGAAGACTTGGATCAGTTTGGAGACCATTTTCTCTTATGTGCTGTGAGAGAAATCTCTCCAGTTTGAGAAAGTAGAGAGGTGTTTATTTTTCTCTTGGCCTCCTCTACTTGGAGACATCAGTCGGTGATTCACTGCATCTTTGTTTCAGTGGTTCCATTCTCTTGGAGCCTCTCTGCTCCCTCTCTAAGCTTTTCCTTCTAGCTGAAAGAGGCTCTGCTCTCTAAAAAAGGATTTTTCTCCACTGCTCATCTGCCCAGGTCATCTTGGCTATTAACATTCACAGCTTCTATAATGAACATTACTAATTGGAGAGCTAATGATAGTTTTCCAGTAGTGAACTAGTAAACAAACCTGCATCAGGTCATTTTGTCCATCATGGAACTGTGCAACACTTAAAGATATTAGTGTCATGTTTTTACAGCACATTGATGCTTAATACCAGGACATCTGTCAAAACATGAAGACTAAAAGCAAAGGGAAGAAGCAAAGACATACTGTTGACAAAGAAGCATTTTCTGAGGAGTCACCAATAAGAAAAAAAGAACTGGTGAAATGTTTGCGACACAGAGAAAGGAGGAATGGGGGGAACCAGGAGAGCAGCAAGATCACCACAGGCAGAGCCAAGCACTCTTGGAGCAGTAAGGACAGACAACTGAGGAGACTGGAAAGCAATGAGCGGGAGAGGCAGAGAATGCACAAGCTCAACAATGCGTTCCAGGCTTTGCGGGAGGTGATCCCTCATGTGAGAGCTGAGAATAAGCTTTCCAAAATAGAGACTCTTACACTAGCCAAAAATTACATTAAATCCTTGACCTCCATTATACTCAATATGTCCAATGGACACTTTCCAGCAGCAGAAGGGATGGGGGGAGCCTGGGGGTCCAAATTATATCAGCATTATCAACAGCAACATGGGGATGATGATCATGAGGAACATCTACAAAAATACTCTACATAGATTCATAGCTTCATCCAAAACACCTACAGTCAGCTACTACTCGGTTTTTTTAACTTCTTGCATCATAATAATATCAGTACATAGCTGGAGGAAAGGAAAGGAAAAAAAAAAAAAAAAAAACCTTGAAACTTCTTTCCCCTATTTTTTCCAACAGGTAACCACTATAGCTTATATGGCACATAAAATATTACCTTAAATTATAAGAATTTTTCAGAACTTATTGGATGTATTTCTGTGCTGCATCGGGGCCTGGAAAACTATCCAGTAACACTGTACTTGACTTGAAAGTAAGGTTTTAGTAATTTATGGAAATTACCCTCCCTGGAAGGGTTGCGAGTTGAACGTTTAAGGCTTGCATCGCCTGAGCTCCCTAGAGCTTGTTGAGAATTTTGGCTGTAGTGCTGTTGACCAGCCTTTTGGTGACTGTTCTTACCTATCCTGCTATGGAGGAAATTAAAATTGATGACAGTGTGACTACCCTGAGTGTAGTGGCACATATGGGAAATTGGCCACCAAATCTGAATATTCATCTTGAGTGTTTTGGATCTACTCTGATAACGTTGAACCTTACAAAGCATAAGGACTTGTGAAGTACTTTTTAATGTAAACATCTACAAAGGTTTCTTAGATTGTAAGCTCTCTAGAGCAAGGATGATTTCTAGTCTATGTTTCCAGACTTCTACCCTTACAGAGTTTTTGTTTGTTTGTTTTTAGTGGGTCTCTGGGTGCCATTGTAATAGAAATAATAAATAAGGGACAAATGACTTATTTTTGCCAAGCCTATGATACAAATGCTTCAGTACAGTCATTATAGACAATGATATATCCAATTACAAATTGTTCACTAATGAAGTCTGTAATGTGATCAGGATCCTTTCTGGGTTAGTGCTAGATTCTGGTATTATAAAACACAATAAATGAAGCAGGAGCTCTTCAAAAGGAATGAGTGCTTTTTCCCCCCCCGCCGATTTCCTCTCTTGTAGAAAGTTTTATGTCACTGAGGAACTCTTTATTTTTTCTTGTGTTCTCGTACATGAAGAACAAGCCGAGATGCTCTCAGTTGGAACAGTGCTGCTTACAGAGCCCCTGCATTGCAGCTCTTCCTACCCCCATCCCCAAACTTGCTGCACTGGCAGGATGGCTGTTGCTTGGTGGTGTCGGTAGCAGAGGTAGAATCTGGCATCCCATGCACCGCTAGGTTTGACAACAGTGTGTAGTGTGGTCCTTCTCCCTGCAAAGTGGAGCTATCCAAGGAGGAACAATGGCAGAGGAAGGGTTGGTCAGGTCCATCAGAGGTGTTGCAGGGCACATGCTCTCTTTTGCTGCAGGAAGGCTGATCACATGACTATTTTGTTTGAACTAAAAGGTGATGTTTCCCAGAGAGGCTGGCAAGGGATGTGAATTATTGTTCTCCACTGTAGTAATCCTCAGCTATGGGGTAGAACAACATAAGGTTTTACAGGTGTGGTTGCCTTGCTGGAGAGAGAAATTACTTGGATCCTGCCTTGACTTGGGATTTTCTTAGTTTCTGAGCTGTTTCGGTGCTAAAACAGTTGTGATTATCACTCCTAGTACTCAGCTGTTAACAGAAGTCTTACCTAGTCTCTTGCAGGTTGGACTTGCCATAACAGTGCTGGATCTTACTTCAACCCGACAGCTGCTCCTTACTGGTGTATTTATATGTCTGGCTATAATAGGAGAAATCAGTAACACCATGGCATTTTCTTTCCATTGTTCTACTCCTCCTCTCTTCAGGTAAGAGTGTGTTGGGTGTTGCTGGGTCATTTCTCACCATCTAGGTCAATGCAGACAGGACCTGCCAGGCTCTTGGTGATCACCAGCTGACCTGGATGTGGAATGGGGGGAGAGGTGTGCTGCAGCTTACACTGGTCTGAGTGGCCCCCTGCTAGCAGTGGGGTGGGGAGACAATGCTGCTGTGGACACCACCGCAGCACCTACAGTGGTGGTGCCAGGTGCTTCACACGGGCTGGTTGGAGACTGTGTGGTCACATAACTGTCTGGGTCTGGGCTAAAGGCATTTGGGTCTCAAACTGCATTAACGGGATACGTGCAGTTCAATAACTTACACTGTGCCTGCTCTGGCGGCCCAGGGGAGAAGCCAGGCAGGGCCGGGCAGCACTTTCTGCTGGGAATCCCGGCGGCTGGAGCGGGGCCTCGGGGCAGCATCAAGGGGACTTTCGGGGCCTTCGTCGAGCGGCTCCAGGCAGCTCGCGCCGCCAGCCTCCCGCCAAGAGGAGGCGTGCCCAGAAGCGCGAGCCGAGGGCGGTCTCGCCGCCGGGGTGGCGGCTGTGGCGGCGGAGCGAGCGAACCGGCCGCGGCGGCGAGGAGGTACCCGGGGAGGGGCGCGGCGGGGCCGGGGAGCGTCTCCTGAAGCGCTGGGCTCCCTCCTTCGTGATAGGGAGCGAGGAGATGGCGGCACTGAAAGGCCGCGGCCATGAAGTGCTTGGGCGAACTCCTCCTCTCGCGAGAGGAGCCGAAGGCGGTGCCGCCAATGAAGGGGAGCGGGGAGGCCGGGCGGGGCCGGGGCCGGGTGGAGGGGCAGGGCTCCGGGCTGGAGTTCCCCGAGGCAGCTCCCACAGCGCCTCCGGGCTCCGCTGCAGACACCTGCGGCCGCACCTGCAGCCGGGAGAGGCCGGCGTCTAAGGCGGGGGGAGGCGAACAGAGCCACGGGGCGCTCGGGCCGCAGTATAGCGGCAGGCCCTAGAGAGGCCCAGCAGCTTTACTGAGGGCAGCTTGCAGCCAGGTGAAGGCGTTGTGGGACGGGATCCTTGGCACTGCACTATGTCACAGTGTCCCAGCAGGGACCGCTGCCCAGGTGTGGGCTGCAGAGAAGGCTTGGGGCCTCTGCCTCGGGCTGCAGCAGGGTGGCCTCAAATACTAGCGTCAGCTGATGGTTGTGGAACCTCCATCTTTGGAGGTGTTCAGAGATTGACTGCATGTGGCTTGGAGAAACCTGATTGTATTAGCCCTACAGGGGCTTGGACTTGGCTGGCTTCCTTGGGTCTCTTCTAGCCTAAATTCTGTGGTTCTTTGTGTCATACAGTAAATTATGACTAAGCATTTGTAGAGTTTTTTTCTTTGTAGGAATCTCTAAAGGTCTGCTAGACCAGTGCATTATAAGGGAGATATAAGAGATCACAGATACTAAAAGTCATCCCTGAAATGTTTTTGGGGGGTAGGCATCTGTGAATTGCTGTTTAGTTACTTTGGCAGAGGAAGAAATTCAATGAGTTGGAAAAACAGTATTTTAACAGTGCCACTGATGAAGAATTGCATATCACTTTAAGAACCCTTTATACTGAGAGCACTGTTATAAATGTGGAGTTTAAATGCTTGTGGCGGTGTATTTCTGACAGCACTTCCTGCACAGGCATTGTTTCAAGTACTAAGCCCCAAAACGGTATGTAATGTCTAGCTAGAGTAGCAGAGGAGACAGGTGAAGGTCAGCCCTTCCCCAACCACAGCCATCCCAGATGAAGTCAGGCACAGGACATATGTAAAGAGCTGCTTTCTTGAGCATATCAAAAGGGATTTCATAAGAAGCAGATTTTTCTGATAAATTAGTTTTATTTTTCAAAATTGTTTCAATTTAAAGTCACTTTTCCTTATTTTAACTAGCCATAACAATATTATGTTTTTAAACTAAATACTTTTCTAAATAATAGCTTCAGAAGGCAAATATTTATTCCTGAACTTATAATTTATCTTTTGTTCACTTAAACCTAGCTTTTTACAGTAAAGTAAGTGAAACTTGGCAATTCAGGGAAAAACACAGAAGTATGTTATAAAGCTCATAAGAAATTAGTTTGATTGTTGAATATGTAAACACTGACTATCAAAAGAAAAATATTTTTGATATGACACAGAGAAAATACAACCTTAATAATTCTCTAAAAATACATGTGATAGTTATTTATTTGGACAATATACTGTGCAAGTTATGCAAAAACTATTATGGTAATGAATGCAAACGTTATTTATAGTACTTCCACAAAGTATGTATAAACCAATAATCACATACAGGAAAGATCAACAGGTTTTTTTTTAAACAGTAAAGAATCTTCAACCCTTATTCACATTTGGACTTGGAAACAGTGCTTTCCTTGGCATTAAAATATCAGATATATTCTTTAAATACGTGCAAACAGAAATTTTACTTCTACAAATACAGTACTGAGACCACACCACACTGCTCATCATATAAAAATAACTCCATATACAGTCACACACACAGAAAGGAAAAAGGATTGTAAACTACTGCTAGGGCCAAAACGTGGTGCCTTCCTGAAGCTACGGGGAGAGAAGGCTTTTTCAGCACTTCCCAAGGACTGGATTTCAAGTAATAACTTCACATCACAGTCAAATTACCCTAAGACAGGAAAAAAAGGTTTTTTTGAGAATAAAAAGTGGTTTTATGTTGAATGAAGGGACAAATCAATCATTGATACAAAAAAAGGAACAAAGCTTCATTCTGAACCCATGGTAGTTTATGTTGGCAAATCCACTGACAGCAGTGACGTTGGTTTGCATTCCTACCACTGTGAAGCCAGAATCTTATTTAAGACCTCCTCTTGTATTTCACATGATGAAAGCATAATTTTCAATGATCTGGAACACAGCCCAACTCCTCACGTGTCTGGTGCCTTCCAACCTCATTAGGTAGGCATCCTTATATCTCAATTATTATTCCAGTTAAGATGGAGACAAAACATGATTTATCATCATTTGGACTGACAATTCAGAGTAAGACTTTGTCACGCTTAGTCAGACTGAAGAGGACCGCACTCTCTACATGGTCTCACTGAAACCATCAATTCCACTTAACATGTTACTCACTGTGAGCAAAGATGGCAAAAACTGGCCCTTGCTAGTAACTGCACCCTAAGTTGACTTGTACAGAATTTAATTTTACCGATGGGAGCAAGAACAGCACAACCAAAATACACGTTTATATAAGCAGGACACACATGAGCAAAGTTATGTGCATGTATAAAAGCTTGTATTATCAGGATGAGTTACGTTTGCAGTGCAAATCACTGGAATTGCCTGTAATTCATTTAGATTGATGTGACATCTTCATCTCTGCTCAAATATGAACCTAAACAATAGTGTGCAAGGTATGTGAATATGAGAGAAATGTAGGGAAGAGAACTGTAATATTCATAAAGAAAAAAACAAAGGATCATCTGCAAAGATATTCACATTCGTATGGTTGCGTAGCAGCTATGGTAAAGGGGCAGAAATACATTGTGGCTAAAAAGCTTGCCTGCTTTGACAAAACTATTAGCTCCATCAAGTCACATTTGAGACATGATGTAGTAGAAGTTGTCAGTTGTTAAAATACCCCATTGCAAATTCCAGTTCAGTAAAATGTTATTAGTAGCACAAAAAAAGTCTTGTTCTGCTCTCCAGGCAATAGAGATTTAGTTTCTTTTTAAATTACTGCTTCTTTGCAACATATGGATGGCAACAAATTAACAATTAACAGCATTTCTGTCCAATTCCTGACTTTCACTGACCATCAGAGGGGTTTTAGAGTGCTCTTTTTTCCTTTTACTCTCCTCATCTTCTAAATCCTTTGATACTGAAGGGTTTTCCTCAGAAGTGTCATGTGTAGCCATCTTAGATGCTTCAGTTGCATTTCCTCTGACTGTAATGTGCTCCCACCCACCCTGTAAATGATAAAGAAATATAAAAGGAGAAACATCACCCTGCAAGTACAATACCTGATGTGCTGCTTTAGGTACACTACTAGTTTTATGTTACCTTTTCATAAGAAAAGTAATCCTGCTCAGGGCTGAACCAAAGAAAAAGGTTCCTTGTCAAACAAAACACAACACACCTCCCTTACAGGGACACACCTAAATAGTAAGACTGAGGATTATTTTTCTTACAGGGAATTGAGAATAGGTCAGGCATTCCTAACAGAGCCACTGCAGGTTTTCCACCAACTTAAAAGGGGCCAAAACCTTGAAAAAGCCTTTCTGAAAACACTGTTCCTCATTGAGGGTAATACAGGGAACAATCATATGCAGACTGGGAGGGAATAATTTTTTTTTTAAAATAGTACTTCCTTTATTATTTTTTCCATTATAACTTCCTATTTAAAATGAATACTTATAAAATTCAAATAAATGACCTCCTAGCTATAATTGCATAACCCATTATATTAATTTGAAAAAGGAACCTAAAACTGAAGAACAAAGGTCAATTTCCTGCTGGTGCATGTAAGCTTTAGAAACCTGGCCAGCTGGAGCCAGGTGGCACTTTCCTTTCTAAGCATGCCTGTGGGTATTTGGATATAGAACTCTGAAGCAGTATTATGCCTTCAGCACTTACCCCAATACCGTAGTCCCACGAGAGGCCCTTAGGTTCCATTGGCTGAACACCAGTCCGATGGCAGACCGTCCCACAGCTCAAACTATGACTTCCTTGCACTTTGTCAGCTATCACCCAGACCTCAAAAAGCATAAAGAAGCAATAAAATCTGCTCTTCGTGCTGCTCTTCCCAGACTTGAAAATTCTGTTTAACCACTTTCAGAAATTAGTCTTGATCTTGAACAGGCCAGAACTGCTCTAATTTAGTCAGAGAGACACCCAAACAAACAACTAGATACTAGTGTTACAGTTAAAACATTGCCAGGTAGTAAGACTTTGGAGGCAGATCAACTATATAAAATAGCCTTGTTAAAAAAAAAAAAAAAAAAAAAAGGCTTTTTACAGCTAAGGGTGGGGTGTATCACTGTTCCATTGGCATGATTTTTGTATTGCTGTCAAGATTCCAGCATTTAGACAATCACCTTGTGGAATAAATAAACACAAATAATTCTGAAGAACATTTAATTTCACTGCAAAAGTATGTTAAGCATAATTCTTAATAAACTGATGAGATACAAGGAAGCTTAAGACACACCTGGTCCAGAGGTCCTACAGACATTTTACGGATATTGTTTGAAACATGATCCCAAGTAGATCCTTGAGGGTAGCTTGGTGTGATACCTTGCCGGTACCAAAGATTGCCTGTAAAAGAGTGTTTACAGCTCAGGGTGTCTTGTTTGTATAAAGCACTAGTAAACAACATAAATTGGTGGTTAATACTCTCTGTGTCCTGTGGAAATGCATTAAAGTTTTGACTAATGTGTTACAGTGAAGAATAATGAAGTTCCTACTTTGGAATTTGTATTTCTATAGTTATGCTTTATAACTTTTCTGGAAGCCAGCAAATAATTTGCTTTGTACAATTTTTTGGGGAAAAATGTTTATATAAAGAACTATGCATTAGAGAAGTAAAACAAATGAGATTAAGATCTCTGAATGAGACTGCTGTTAAAGGCCTATTTCTTTTTGCAAAGGATGCTTCATTTTATTTAACTGTCAATCACTTGCAACAGGAAGTTATTCTTCAGTTTTGCATATTCTAGGGTTTCAGACAAATCCTTTCTTGCAATTCTCTTCTTTAAGATTCATCTATCTCTTCCCCCCACCCCGCAGTAATAGCATAGAAGCTGGACTGTTGTTATCCAGGGTACTATCAGATGTGACAAAAACCCAAGTCTTCAAAACCAGTCCTAAAGCGGGCTGCCTACTCCATGTCTTTGAATATGAAATATTACTCCTCTTGGAGTAACAGTAATCTGTCTGCAGAAGCTCTGACTTAGCCTTTCCTTTCTAAATCAATCTGATGTATACTGATTTACTTTTTGCAACATTGATAAATAGTTTTTAAAAAACCTTACCATTTTTATCCAGCACAAATACGGACGTTCGTCCTACTGAGACTTGTTTTAGCTTTTGTTTTTGAGGTGAAGGTATATGGTACCAACAGTCACCTAAAAGTGAGAAATACTTGAGTAAAACATTGAGAAAACAGAACTGTGTATGAGCAGACTTGAAAATGTCTGCAGTTGAAGTGCATAGCTGTGCAAGAAAGCTGTGAATGACATTACACTTAACATATTTTTACTAGCTTGTTTTTAGAAGTAAGCACTTTAAATCACACAAGTGAAGAGCAAATTAACTGCTATAATTAACGTGAATAATATTCATATGTACTGTTTTGCACAGCTATTGGAAAGGACTCTGCTGAACCCATTTGCCTTTTTCAGACATGGCAGTGTAGTCAAGCTTACACAATGTGTTAAGCTGAAGACTGTACTAAAAAAGTACAAGTACTTACCTGCAGGTTTTTTTGGAGACACTGAACCCCGATAGAAGGCAGAACCATCTCTAGCAATAGCCCACACTTGGTAAAATGCTCCAATCGAGATGGAAATGAAGGGCTGATCTGTTCCCACGTGCAGCCAGGATGTTCCCTACCAAATAATAAAAGATGAATTGTGAAGCAGTGGTTAAGAACTCCAAAGCAAAATACCGTTGATTATTGCCAAATGGGAAAAACCCTAGATAGTGAAAAAGATTCTGAAGAATAATTCTTACATAACTTCACAACTGAACAGAAACAAGTCCCAGATCATCTGTGTTACAGTTGATGGACAAGGACTTTCAAATCTGGGACATAAAAGGGAAAAAAATAACAAGGTACTTTGAGAGAGAGCACTGCATGACTGTGTATATACTTGCATAATTGCATTAAATACATCAATAAGGCAGGAAAAATAAACAAGGAGCCTTACAGATGGATTTTGCTGAGTCACTCCAAGCCTGCAGAGCACATCTCCTTTGTCACTGATTGCCCACAGTGCTACTGCTTCTTCATCATCTGCATCTGAACTGGGAATTATGGAGATGTCCCACAGGGCAACAGGAGGCACTTCCAGCCATGGCCCATTGGTGACAATCTTACATTTTCTGAAGAAAAAAACATAACCCAAACTTACCATAAGTATGTACTTTCTATAACTGAATTTACTTCCTGGTCCATTGTTTACTTCAGGGCAAACAAACCTGATTTTTTTTTTATTAAGTAGGTACAATAAGTGTTTAGTATTTTTAATGTGAAAGGGGTTTACAACAATCAATCATGTTTTGTATAAAGTTTTGAAGTTTGACATACTATTGATTTCTCAAAGCTTCTGTTTTCTAAAAAAAGTTACTTTATAAAACCAAGGCCACCTAAGAAGTCTGCAGCTTGTGCTACACTGCTCCCTAGCTCTCCAAAGTTTACTGAGCAACAGCTGGATAATGAATATTTGACCCCAAGCTGAGAATCCCACTACAGAGAGAACTCCACACCTGCTTTGTTCTTTGCTCTGTCTTGGTTAAGGGAATAATGTTATAACTGTTTTTTTGTTTGTTGGTTGGTTTTTTTTGTGTGCGTGGAGCCTGTTAGTTATGTAGCATCCTGAGGTAGGCAGAGATGAGGCAGCTCTAAATTAACGAGTTAGAGGTAGATCATTCTGGGAATTTGTCTATTTTGCATCTGTGGAAGCTGCAAGGAAATAGTGCTACCTATTAGGTAAACTGTTAGATTCTACCACCCCAACAACAATTTCTCTGTGTGAAGATTATCCTAAAAAACTCAGAGGACATTCCTCCTTTCTCCAGTTCTGAAAAACTGGATTCAGTCCTGAGTTGTTCCCTATTTGTTCTCAATTTTCAACTGATAGTTAAAACCAGAGGAAATGTTTATGCTTGAGGGCATTTTTCAAGTCACTTCCTTTATTTCAAGCTACCATTTTGATTGACTGGATGTTGTTTGTTTTGTTGCATATCCTGGAACAACAGTTTGATGCTTCAGGACCTTAGTTCAAAGAGTTTAGTAGAAGGGCCAAAATACTAGCCTTGTAGCCTCAATAAGAAACAGAACAATGTTTAACTTAAATTTTATATAAATTTCTTAGCATACCTGTTAGACACTATAGTACAGAAAGCACAGAAAAACTGGAAAAACGGCGAACGCACAGACTTTCCCTGCTTATCAGAATAGACCAGAATACAGTGGCAGTTTATTGTTTTCCATTCTCCAGTTACTAATATCACAGCTTTTATCGGTATTTTAAAGTGCTGGAAAACTGAAACATTATAAAGCATCTGCCTTGAC
This sequence comes from Megaceryle maxima, assembly GCA_024605025.1. Classification (NCBI taxonomy): domain Eukaryota; kingdom Metazoa; phylum Chordata; class Aves; order Coraciiformes; family Cerylidae; genus Megaceryle; species Megaceryle maxima. The sequence goes on along the minus strand of JANHGN010007804.1, from coordinate 3 downwards.
AGA
>JANHGN010007802.1:0-22377 GCA_024605025.1 Megaceryle maxima | reverse complement strand
TCATCAAAAAAACCCCACCAGTCATTATAAAGGGAACAGAAAGAAGATTAGTATCCTAATAACCATTTTGGGACTTAATTTTCCCTGCCTCAAAACAGACACATGAGAGAAAGAAACAAGTCCAATGACAGAAAATAACTACTAGGAAATTAATACTAGAAGTTCACATAATTTTCAGAGTGATTTTAAATAGCAACCCTGTGTCAGGAAAAAAGAGAACCAAGAACATGGTGTCATTGAAAAAGAAGAAAGGAAGGAGTCAGAACCAGGTAGGATTACTAGAGAAAATACACTTTAACCATTTTAAAACTGCAAAGACCTTAAGAAGAGGTTACAGAAAGAAAGGAAAAAAAAAGATGTGATGGACAGTTTTGGTCTTAACTGTCAAAGTATTTTTAAAGCATTCAGATGGGCCCTTCTTTGGGAAAATGCTTCTCTACACCTCAAGTTTCCTAGAAGAGAATGACACATCAGATACTTTAATTGCTGTGTTCAGAAAGGTTTGGAGCAATCATGTTTTAAGTATTTGAGATAGAATGGATTAGAATGGAGCAAGCACATGGCAAATGGGAAAAATGCATTTGTGCTAAATCAGGTTCCCTTATTTTTAAAGTAATGTTAAAGTCACTGGGTAAACAGAAGGCAATGGACCTGATACACCTTGTATGGCTTTTGGCACTGTCTCACAAGACACTTTCATACAGTGACATTTTAGACACACCTAGTGGAAGGTGTGCAGGCATCTGACAGAAGAAAATCATAGTGGTCATTAGTGGTTATTCATCAAAATGCAAAGGCACCTCAGAAAGGCACCTTTCAGGGTCTGTCCTAAGCTCTGTTTTGTTTAGTATGTTCATTTACAACTTAGATTACGCAATATTTATGCTTGTAAAATCTGAGCTAAAACCCCTGATAACCTCAAAACAATGGCAGGGGGTGCAAACAATAGGAAGGATGAGCTCAGACCCCCCAAAAGCTATCAACAAATTGGACAGGTTGTCCAAAAGCTAACAAGGAAAAAAGTAATGAGAAATATAAAATACTAGTTTTACAAAACAGACATCAATAAACAATGTGGATTCCTGACTAGACAGAAATACAGCAAAACCAGATCTTAGGGTTGTACAGATAACAAACAATATAAATTAACAGTGCAATGCCACTGCCAAAAAATGCATTTAATTCTGGAATGAGTTAATAGGTGTGTCATATACAAGACAATTTGTTTGATATCTTAACTTTGCATGGTACTGAAGCCCCAGGTGGCATCCTGCCTCTGGTCCTGGCTGAACACCTTAGAAATATAAACAAAGCTGAAGAGAAACAAGAAAATAACAAGAACAAGAAGTTTAGAAAACAAAACCTTTGAGAAAAAGCTGAAGGGATTTGATTTGCTTAGTCAAGAAAATAAAATCTTCAAGTGAGATGCAGCTTTCTGATACATACAAGCTCATTAGAGAGATGTTGATCAGCTATCTTCCATGGCTCCAGTAGAAAGACACGAGAGAGTCATCTTGATTTGTGACAAGAAATGCTTAAAAGATTTTGCTGATCAGCATTCCAGCTAAAGATTTTTCAACACTGGAGCAGACTGTCTAGTGGGACTTTGGAATCTCTTCCACTGGAATTTATTAAGAACAAAGTTTGATAAGCATGCTGCTGCTAGCCTTGATATATTTAGTCTTGACACAGAGCAGGCTGTACTAGGCTATCTTTTGGGACCTCTCCAAAACCTAAGTTTTATGGATATAATTAAGAAAATTCTAACTGGAAAGATCATTATAAAGTCTGCACTCTGATTAAATTCTGTGAGCTCCACTAACTGAACAGAAAAGCCAGGAAAATAGCAAGTCATTCCCAACAAAGCTCTAGGTTCAAAGTGAAAATCACAGGTTCCATGCTATCAGAGTACGGGATTATTCCAATGGCCCACTTCTTTTCTATCATTATTCCACTGTTACATTACCCACATTAGTTCCCTCTTCAGTATCAGCAGCAAAACAAAGAGGTGGTAGCTTAAAATACCAGGTAAGTTAAAAGTCAAGATGTTACCCATACATAGAAAGATGCAGTTACAGTTGTGCCTCTGAATTCACTGTTGGACATGTAAAGAAACAATTTAATTTTCCAAAGAGCTGAGGGACCTACAGCTTTCACAGCCGGTGACCTAGTTCATAAATTATGGTCTCTGTGTTAAGTACATTCAATTAAATTTTACCATTGGTTTATATTTTATGCTACCACTTTTTTCCTTGTTGTCATCCTTGAAGTTTTCTAAGCAGCAGCTTAGAAACACTCAGTACACTACTACTGTGTACCCAGATAACACTCATAGATGTCATAAACATTCAAGTCCTGTCACTGCTCTCCTTTAAAGTATTTATCAAGTTACTGCCAACTTAGAATCATAGAATCATAGAAATGTCTGGGCTGGAAGGGACCTCCAGAGGTCATCTAGTCCCACCCCCCTGCTGAGAGCAGAGACATCCTCAACTAGAGCAGGTTGCTCAGAGCTCTGTCAAGCCCCACCTTGAATGGCTCCAGGGATGGGGCCTCAACCACCTCCCTGGGCAACCTGTTCCAGTGCTCCACCACTCTCATGGTAAAGAACTTCCTCCTTATTTCTAATCTAAATCCACTCCTTTCTAATTTAAAACCACTGCCCCTCGTCCTTTCACTACAGGCCTTTGTAAACAGTCTTTTTATAAGCTTCCTTCCGGTACTGGAAGGTGGATTAGGTCTCCCTGGAGGCTTCTGTTCTCCAGGCTCCCTCAGCCTGTCCTCGTAGGAGAGGTGCTCCAGCCCCCTGATCATCCTCGTGGCCCTCCTCTGGACCCACTCCATCAGGTCCATGTCCTTCTTGTGCTGAGGGCTCCAGAGCTGGATGCAGTATTCCAGGTGAAGTCTCACCAGAGCAGAGTAGAGTGGCAGAATCGCCTCTCTCAATCTGCTGGCCACAATTTACTCTTAAGAAAAAATAACCCGTGTGCCATCTTCTGCAGTGTTACCACAATTGTTTTAATTTACAGCAAAATAAAATTCAGGTTAAGGTAAGACTAAAGCCAACCTTCCAGGCTGTTCAACCTTCCACTCTGGGGGAAAAAACCAACCAACCAAACAAAAAAACCACCAAAAAAAATCCTGAGTAAATTGACTCTCAAACTAGGGGCGGGGGGAGGGGGGGACAAAAACAACAAACCCAATCCTTTCCTCATGTTTTCTTTGAGATAGTAGCTCTTCCTGGGTGTCCTGCAAGCTGGTTCTTCTACCTTCTTCTTTTGCCGGTTCCTTTACATCCTCTATGTAAAAATAATGCAAATACACCCTTTTTTATTCCTGATGGGGCTCCTCCCTGAAGTGAAATGGCAATTACCCAGGCCTTGCACAATGTCTGCATTGCAAAGGTAGCCCATGGCCTAGCCTTAGGAACAGCACAGTTTAATACCTTGACTCTGGCACAGAAAAAAAAGAAGAGGAAGAGCATAAAAGGAAAATGTTCTAAAAGCTAGCAGTAGAAGAATTCAGTTTGAAGACGGAAGCCTAACCACCTTTATTCTCCAAACACATTCAAATGTGTAAGTAGCAAGTTGTGACTCCTAAACTAATTTTTGACTGCACAAAGAAGCATTTTCCTAACAATTAAAGACTTGTGTCTTTCTTTGACTTCAAGATATTAATGCAGTTGGTCATCAATAATCTCTCTATTAAGAAGTTTGTGGTAGAAATCAAACACAGTCAGAAAGGTGACATTACATCTTGGTATCCAGAGTATTTCTGATGGACTGAGTTTTCCTCTGAAAAAAAAATAGAATATGTGAATTGGATCTGTAAGAGAAAGAAACAGTCAGGGATGCAGAAGTGAAAGTCATAAACATATCTTTCCCTCAGCTCACAAACCTTTCTTGTTTGCAGAAGCCTGGCCACTATGGAGATGAGTGACAAGTAAAAATGTAGACAGACAGATAAAGACTGTTTTCTTTCTTGAGGATGATTCAGTTCTAATACTTTACTGGCATGATGAGTTAGGCAAGCACTGCCAGCATACACAAGATACACCTTTGAGTCTTTCTGATAAGAGATACCACATGTCAACCATCTGCTTTCCTATCAGGTGGCTGAATCAGAGACACCTCTTAACACCTCTCCCTCTCTCATATTAGCTCTTGATAAATGTGAATGAGAGAACAAATTAATTGCTTCTTACCAGCACTAAGTGATACTTGAATAAAGGCACAGGTGGGAGAAAGATCCAGAGTTGCACACACCCTTCACATGAGTCTAAGATCAACCACCCACGCATATGCATACACATCCAACCTCCCTCATAGCCACATGTATTTGTGTCCATGTCATGGCGATTTGAGGATACTTAAGTATATTAACATAATATTAGCATTCTGAGAGTTCAAGGTAGCATGGGTTTGTGTACTTCATTTCCATTTATGCTTCGGTCTAGGTCAGCAGAGTTAATGGAAACTATCGGTGACTTCAGCAAGTGCAAAACCATGCTGTTAATGCACAGTGAGAACTTTGTCACAGAGTCTGTAAGTTTCTGTTTCACGTAACTTAGAGCAAACTGAGTATGCTTCATAAATACCAGAAATGGACTCTAGTCGAGGAGTTTGAGAGAAACTAATTCACATGTAAACTTTAAGTGTTCAAAGAGCAAGTCTTTTTCCACTAACATGGGGTGAAGTTTAACACATAAAGAAGGAACCTTAAGGACATTTTCTGACTATCTAATGTATTATTAACAGCTTCACATAAGGAATGGTCAATCTATTTTGCTGTGTTTTAGAAACTAGCATGAAAAAGTTGACAAATCAAAAGAGAAATTTAAATACATTCCTCAAATAAAAAATAATTAATGTCTTAATTTGCTACTATATTCTGGAAAATGTTCCATTTTCCCGCTATTCCGTTTAAAGTTAATTGCCATGGTCTTCACTTGCTGTTTCAGTTTCCCATGGCTTACCTTCTCTCTCAATAATTGATTTGCATACTACACTCTGTATCTCCCATCAACTTCTCTGCCCAAATACTCTAACAATTATAACATCTTCTGGTCTCTATCTTCTCTTCTAGTGACTCTACAGAGATGTTACTCTTGAAAAGACCTTGAGTGTTATGTAGCAGAAAGGAAAGAACATTCATTACTTTGTCCTCTTATATTACAGAGTGAATGACTCGGATAGTATGCTTTCACTGAAAAAAACCAAACAACTGACTGCAGTTGTTGCAGAGCTGCAGGGTTCTGCAGTGCTCTCTCACAGCAGCCCTAATAAATACTCAGGCTCCCTTTTGTGTACCTAACAAGCAGAACTAAGGATTATTTTGCAAGAAATCCACAGTTTTAATGAATCTGTGATCTCTTTCTTTCATTGTTTGCTTTTACGTTTTTTTTGGTTGCTTTTCGTTTGTTTGCTTGTTTTACGTTGCTTCCATCATTTGCCTTTCCTTGTACATGTTGTAAGACAAAATATTTTCAGAGTATTTTGAATGTGTAAATCTCTGTACTGCACAGAGGAAGTTCTATACCTTTCTCCTAAGAGCTGGACAGTATAGCTGTCAAAGTTACTGCAAAATTACAAAGTGAACTTCATCCCAAGAAGTTAACAGCTCACATAGGTTTGTCTACTCTTTTGCACACACAGAGAGCCATTTACTTATTTTCTCACAGAGACACCTGGTCTAACAGATAATAGTCTAGCAGCTTAAGTTTGCAAGGAACATTTGATGAGTAGGAATGAGGAATTAAAATTGCAGGCCCTCTTGCGTTACCCTCCAGGACAAGCTGAGCCTTGGTTGTCAGAAATGTTTCCCAAGCCAGAACTGCAGAGTGATGTTTATTTTCACCAGGCATTTTAGTATTTTTTATTTTGCATGACAGATCCTGTAGACTCTTCCAAAACCAGTTGTTTTTCTTCTCTGCATCATTAATGGGGCAGCATTCCAGCAGAAAAGGGTCACTTGCTTGGTACTTATGTACTTTTAAAGATGTTGTCCTTCCCTTCCGACAAGATGATGGGAACAAAAACTGACAGTTGTTCAACAATTTGTTGTTACAAAAAAAGGCAACCTTGCTTGTTAACACTAAGCTCAAAACCAAACAGATTTTGGACTGTGCATTTAATCTATGTCAGGAATCTATCATGCAACTTATAGCCAGCCTTTATTTTAAAATGAAGATATGGCCTCCATAAGCCACAGAACATGTCATAGTAATTTCCCTTTTCTCATAAGCAGATCACTCCGAATTTAGAAGTACTCCTCTAACTGAGGAATAGAAGAACATTTCAAGGTTTTTTCCTAACAACTTACATTTAAAATACAAGGATCTGTGAGGTTGGTTAGACCTAATCCTCAGGTGAAGATAAAGTCCATCAATATAGAGAGACCTCAAAGTTAGATCAGATCTCTACTTTCTTCCTGTCCACCTATTCAAGTGGAAAAATTAAATCTCAAGAATCCAGATTAAAATGCAGCTAAACTACTAACTAACTAACTAACTAAAAATAATTACAATGGCATAATGTTCACAGCACAGTGTCCTGCATGCTTATGACATCTTACAAGTTAAGTATATTCTTGATTTAAGACTTCCAGGTACAATTACAGGTGTCAAATTTAAGCCCTTCAGTGCTACAAACACTGGCCACTTAAGAGAGCTGCTGCTGTTGTCATGCCCTATCACTAGCTGAAAAATACAGTTGCTTCCAGACTTCATCTAGTGGCAGATGTTAGGAGTAAGAAACTGTAAATCTTATTTCTCTAAAGTCCATTGATCTTTAAGAACAACATAAGTCCTATCTGTTTCTCTAGGTTTTACCTGCAGAGGTAAAGTAGTATTAATACTGCATTATTAGAGAAAACCAATTGGTTTGCTTGTGCAAAACCATTGTGCTGCATGTGAACCAGATGAACTGTTCATTCAGCTTGAGGAGGCTCAGATTAGGATAAGCACTAGAACTACTTTCTCTGCAAATGTCTACTGAGGAATCAACAATATAAAAAGACAGATATCATCACATAATTTCATTGTGATTTTGGCTGATCTTTTTATTTTAGATAATCTTATTTTTAGTGCATGTGTTTAGAGAGTTTGGTCCTAAATCATAAAAATAATTATTAAATCAGAAATCTAATGGGAGGTTTTTACAGGGTTGTAACTGACTCATAGATGAATCATCCAGCTTGAGCACCATTGATTTTTAAAATGTCTTGCATAATACTATCCTAATTTCACTTTCAATATTTAAAAAAATTTACATAAATAATAGCACGTGAAGCTCTTACTCTCCATTTCTTCCAGTCCCTCCTCAAAACTTATCTCCACTATGGTGCCCAAAATAATAGATAATCAATAAAGTTTGAGTTGTTTAAATCAATGTTTTTCTCCTCTCATTATGATTTGGTTTTTTGGGTTGTCTTAAGATAAACACACTTTGTCATCACACCTGCAATTTTATTAATTATTATGTACTAGGTAAAGCTCAGCTGGCAAATGTGTGAGAAGAGCCAGAAAATACAAAGTACCATCAAACCCCCAAAAACTAGGTCTTGCACAAGACAGGTTCTTAGCTAACTTTTAAAACAGGACAAGGCTTTGGACACTCACAGAAAGGGGAGAGACAGTTTCCTAGTGTTTCTGTGAAACAGGCTTACATGAATTTCATAGAAGTCAGATGGAACAGACTGAAAGAGGTAGGCCCACAGCCTAGATCTTTCTATGTTGTAATGCTTCAAGCAATAGCATTTCCAACTGTCACCTGAAGAAAAAAAAAAAAAAAGTTAAGTTTCCTCCAAGATGTCTAAGCTTTATTGTAACTACTTCAGCAATAGCTGTTAACATTCTAAGCAAATAAAATATTTCATTCCAAGAAAAAGTAATAGAAGCCAGACAAAATGACTCAGTCTGTTTAAAACAAGGCATTTCCTCTGGAATTTGTTGCTTTATGTCTAGTCCTGTTTATTATTCTATATAATACTCTCTCTGAAAGAGGAGCTGTTTCTCAGAAGAATTTTGTCTAATAAAGGAAAATATTTCAGCTCAACGTTGATAGTATCATTTAGAAGGGTGAACATAAAACCAGCAAAGAGTAAACTAAGCGATTAACATAGTAGGGGCAAAGTATGTGGGAACGGAGAAAAACAGAAATCTGATTTAAGCTAAATTGCTGAGAAACATTTATAAAACCATCAGAGAAAGAGTTTTTGAGTCCATGTATCATATAATAATACTTTTTTTTTTTTTTTCTATCAGATAATGTAAATTATACCACTGACTATGTTCAAACTTGTGGTCACATGGACTCTTATATAAGTAAATTAGCCCAATTTACCTTAAAATATGATTTCTGAAACACTACTTAAACTACACTTTGAAGTGAATTAAGCTAAATAAAATCAAGGTCACTAACTCTGAAAGAAGGCACACATAAAATATATCAATGTAGTCCAACTGATCCTTCTTGAAAGACTGATTTAGATACACAAGTGTCCCTGGTAGATAAAGCTCAGCAATTTTAATTAAGAGACATAAGCACCACCATGATTCTCAGGGTAGATGGCAAGATGGTGACCTTAAAACTGTACCACATAGACTTGCCCTAAACTGAGACCTGTACCTCTGATAATCTCCCAAGTGATTACAACAGAGAAAATTTTTTTTTTCACCATTCTTCCAGACATGTCCAAAAGAGCATTAAGCCCCTGTCAGATTTACCCCTCTTGGGGCAGCTGTTAAGCTTGCAGATGTTTTCCAGTGACCCAGAAAAGCCTTCTCAATTTATTAAAATGCATTAGTTGAGGGTTCTAAAATCAATATGGGAAAACAAACTTAATACCTATGGCCAGGCTGGCATCATTTCTCCCTTCAGCCATGAGGGCAAAAGAACAGGTGAGTGCTGCAGCTGATCTATCACCTAATCCTGGCTCTGGCAAGCCCAGACAGTAATAATAGTAAACAGGGAAGTCTATAAATGGCTCCAGAAAAGACATCTTGTTTTTATATAGTTTTCTTTGAGTTGTTAACAGTCAGGCGCCACTACTACTGAAACTTAACATTATTAAAACCACAAATGGGCTCAGTGTCCAAAAGGATTCCCTTAGCTGTTTTAAAGGAAATAACAAAGTCCAACCCAGAGACACCAAATGGTAATAAGGAAAAAAAAAAATCCCAGGGAGATAATAGAATGTAGTACTTAAAACTGGACTTTAAAGGCCTCTTGCAAATGAGTGCTCCAGATGCAGATCAAGGATAAATTGTAGTTTACAGAAATGGTTTAAATAACAAAAAAGAAATGGTGCACAACCTGTGGAAAGCATCTACCAGGTCAGGTGACCAGCAAATATGGGAGTGGAATAATTTCAGATTTGGTATTTGAACACCAGTGAAACTTCCTGGCTAATGATAAAGGATTGCTTGTGAAAACAGAGATCTTGATGTTAGCTTTAAAAGCACAGGAACTGTGCCCTTAAACCTAATGATCACAGGGGGTCTATCAAATTCCATTTCTCCTCTCCAGCAGTGGCCTAGAACCAGATACTTCACTGAAAAGTGCCAGAAACCCTAAAGCGAGCAGTTATGGAATGGAAGAATGTTTTCCAAAACCCCATTAGTCAGACAGATTCACTATGAAACAGGATAGTTCATATTCCTGTAGATGCTGTGCTTTTTTTATTTCCTATAGTTTTATACATAACAACATAATCCTATGTTTTCTCATTCTGCTTGAAAGTATCTACTTTTATAAATTCTGTTGAATTCCTGGCCTCAAAAATATTTTATTGTCATTGTATTCTACAATCTGATTTTATCTATTATAAGGAATTTCCTATCTTTACATTTATAGCCTATAACCAAATGCACAAAGTGCAAGAATTAACACATGTAAGTTTTCATGAACTTCATTGTAGCACAAATAATTTTAGATAATGTCACTCTAAATTATGCCCATCCTTTTTAAGACAATCTTACATTTTTCCATTCATTCTTCACACTGGTGTGTGTTGTCTGCTTCCTAAATTATTTTTTCTGCCCATCTTTGAAACCATATTATCCTATTAAGGACAGAACAAGACAAAGTCAGTGGAGTGGTCCAGGTAATTTGTGCGTGTGATATGAATACATTAGTTACAACATCCCGGTTACCCCTTTTTAACAGTGGCTGTCCTCTGAGTACAGACTAAAGTTATCAAGTCACACTCAGCTCCTTCCTCCTGTGGACATAAAGGCAGGTTGTATGCATGCACATATGGTTTATTTAATTTCTGTTCTTTTGTATTTGTTGGTAAAAACATAGACAACAATTCCAGGTTTTGGTTTTGTTTTTTTTTAAATATAATCCAGGATTACTTCCTGGTCTGAGAGTTTTCTATTAGTGATGCAAGAAATGGCAAAGTAATTCTCCACCAGCTTCTAAGGAAGCAGGGCCCTGCAGGCCCGCTTCTAGTTGCATGAAGAATTCTGCCTCTCCAGCATCCCCAAGACAAGGGCCATTCCCAGACAAGAAAAGGAGCCCAATGGCTCAGGACCTTTCTTTTAGTTTCTACTTTAATGAAAATGAAGGAGGATTCCTGATGGTCCCCATACCTCCCTATCCCACACACAAGGTTTTTTTTTTCAGGAAGGAGGGATATGGCCAGAAGGACAGAGCTGTAAAGAACCTCCTCCATCACCCTATTCAGTGTCAGCTCTGTGGGACAACGGTGTTATGTAGCTCTTCATTAACTTATTACCATTTACCTTTAAGTTAGGGTCTTTCCATCACAGCTGTAGTCCCAATAGCTTCTAACACCTTCTGATTTTCAACCTAAATCTAACCCCATTGACTTCACACTTGCATACTTCGGCTCTTCAGCTGCATTAGATCTTTCCCCTCTGAGGCCTCCCTCGGTTCTGGAGGATGCTGCCTAGGGCATTGCCCGCTACCGTGTTGGCTTCCTCGAGGCCAGGCTTGTATGCTACCACCTTTCTCCAGAGACCCCTCCCGCGAGGTCGCTCTCAGCCTTGCTGGGAGACCCGTGGTCCCGCTCGGTGGTGAGAGGTCTGCGCCGGGCAAGGCCAGAAGGAGGCCGAGGCCGGGCGGTTTTAGGCGCGGAACGCTGGAGGCGCGGGGCGTGTTCCCAGCCGGGGCGAGCGGTCGAGCACTTCTGGGAGCGTCGGGCGTCTAGGAAACGGACGGAAGCTGGGAGTGAGGGGGAGCGGCGGCGGGAGGATGCTGAGCCCGGAGAGGCTGTCGCTGCCGGGACCCGAGTACCTGGGTGAGGAGCGGGGGCGGCGGGGCAGTGCCCCGAGGGCCCCTGGGTGCGCTGCAGCCCGGTATGGGGAGGGCTTCATGGGGCCGAGGTTGGCGGTGGCCTGTCCTGGCCTTCCCCAGGCCCGCGGCGAGCCCCCCAGCCGGGCTGGGCCGGGCCGAGGAGGGTGGAAGGTACTCTGCGTTCCCCTTCTCGGCTGGAGAAGGGGCGGCACCGGGGGGTTGCAGATCGGTGTTGTAGGGCACTGCTTCTCTGCCTGCTTCTCTGAGGTGGGAGGGCTGCGGGGCCCTCTTGGGTTACAGGGAGCTTCCTTCTGGTGCCCTTGGACGGGGTCTCTGTGAAGGCAGTACCAGCCTGAAGGATGGGTGTTGCTGTCGCCTTCCTTGCCTCATTTGCATGGTGTGAGTAGCAGCAGGTGATGTCTAGCTTCTCTGTGACCTCATTTAGCCAATTGCAGACCCACTTTGCTCACAGATCTGAGCAACCTTATTTTGTGCTCGTTGCCCAAGACTGGAAGGAGTGCGGTTCTTACTTTGGGAGGTAGTTTGAATGTCAGGGTTGTGGTGGGTTGGTGTTTGGTTTTTTTTTTTTGTTTTTGTGTGTGTGTGTGTTTTTTGTTTTGTTTGTTTTGTTTGTTGTGTGTGGTTTTTTTTTTTAAATTCTGAAACAAGGTAATATTGGTAATATTACACACATAAAATATAATTTTTTTTTTTAAACTTATAAAGCAGCTGCTCCTTATAGACTACATCATTTTAAGCTGACTTTTAACAGATTGTGTTACTCCTGTTGTTCTGGGAAACTAAGGAGCAAAGTGATTTGGTGTTAATATGACAAATACTTAGAATGGACTAAATTCACTATGGATTTAGTTGCTGAAGAGGGGATGAATTACAAGCAGTAAGCATTTGGAATGTGTTCAAGACTGTTTTGTTTTTTTAAGTGAAACTCTTTAGCCATTACTTTCTAGGCCTAAAAGCCTGCTTGGTAATAATTGTTATAAAGGTGCACATAACTTACTGTGGCTTTCTTCTACAAGGAAAGGTCAGAAATCACAGAACAGCACAGACTGATTTGAGCTACTTGCTTCTCCATGATTTTGCTGTTTCTGATAAGTCAAAATGGAGCAAGACTAGAGAAACACTAGTGCCTTCCAGTAAATGGGAAACCTGTCTCCAGGGAGGATACTAAAAGAGCTTGGTTTGTTTAGCCTAGCAGTAGTGTCAATGAGGAGGGATCTAGTTTTTCTTTCAAAGCACATCATTGTACTAAAGAGAGATTAAGTATTTAAGCAAAGGAGTGATCTAATTTGTAGTAAAGTAGAATCTCTCTGTGCTATTGCTGTGCCAGGGTTTAGGGTCAGTTGCTCTCTGTTAACCCCTCTCCTTCCCCAAAGGGGAAGAGAAAGGGAATAAGGGAGAGAGTCTTAGCAATTAGAAATGGAAACTAGAACAGCTTTAATGAAAATAATAATAAAATGGAATTTAAATATAAATATACACAAAACCAGTATTGAACCCAGCTCTCCCCGATGGCAATTACATTACCATCAATGCTGGGGAGCAGGCACTGGGGTAGTCCCAGAATGGATGCAGCAGCAGATGGAAACCAGATTCAGGAGCTGCATTCTGGAATGCAAATTGGAATTGAAGGCAGAATGAAGAGTCTCCTTCTCAGATGCCAGCCATTAAAGAAGAGAACTTGACCCTTGTGATCCCTCAGTTTTATACTGAATATGATGGAATCTGTGATTGGTCAGTTTAGCGTCATCTGTCCTGTCTGCTTCTTGCTGCAGGTGCAACATTTTACTTTCTGCACTCTCAGTGTGGTACACAAGATCCAGCAGTGGCCTTGGTCTGCACATACCAACCCTTGGTAGTAACTCTAAACATGGAGCGTTATCACTGCTAGAAGCAGAGACTGTGAAAACAGGCTGCTAACTTCAGAAAGTGTAGATAGAAGAGACTGAGCCGATAATTAAAATCGCCAAACAGAACTAGCGCTGTTCTGACTCAAACCAGGACATGCTGCTAGGCTGCTGTTAGGGTACTTTGTGCATACCTACATAACTGCAATGCTGTTCTGTGTTAGGGAAACTTAAGGCAGAAATAAGAGTTTTAGTGCTCTGTTCAGGGTAATTTTCAGGGGACTCACTTTGCTGAAGTACTTATTGCCAGTTTCAGTTCTGGAGCTAGTTTAGGTCTTGCACAACATTGCAGTGCGCCCTGTAGATACACCCTTTGGCTTTGTGCTACTCTATCGCACTACGTCAGTGTTTTCTACAGTCACATTAATAGAGAGATTCATAACTGTTCCAGAGTTGCTCAAGGCTGAAACTTGCAAAATTTATTTTTTAATAAGCCAGCTTGGTTTTTAGGTTGTGGGTGTTTGGCTTGCTTGCTTGTTTGCTTGTTTTTTTGTCTGTGTGTTTTTTGTGGTGTGTGTTTTTTGGTTTTGTTTTTTTTTATGAAGCACACAACTTAATTGTGCAAAACTTGTATGTAGGGATTGATTCATTCAAAAATCATTGAAGAAGCAGACTAAAAGTTCTTAAAGTGTAAGAATAAACTAGTTTTCTGCTTCATATCTGAAGTTAAGAGACTTGTAAGAGACTTTCAGGTGCAAGGAGCTTTATTAGCCTACATAAAGTGAGCGTCATTCTATCTCTGTTCCATGTGGAGATCTACTATTTTTTTTATTTTGTAAACCTTGTAAAGTATTCTGTTGTTGGGGGTCAGAAAAAGACATATCTGTGAGCATGTCAGGTTGAGCAATAACTTGTATAAGAGCCTCTTCTGTTGATCACTTAGTATGTCCTTCTGTTTAGGTTGCAATATCTATTCTCTATTAGAAGAGGGAAAGTGGCTGCTCCATGATGGTGGTGTTATTAACTGTAAAGGTTGCCAAGAAGAATGTTTCTGTCTTTGTGAGACTTTATAACTTAAACTGCTTGCAGATCCTACTGAAGGAGTTGTGTATTAGGAGTAGGACAGTGTTTAAAAAGCAAGCAAAACCCAGCTCCTCCCCCCACCCCTGCATTAAACACGCACCCCCCATGTTTCCAGAAGATGCTTTTATGTTTTCTACATTGACCTGTCATTCTGAAGTCACCATTCTTTGGATTTGTTCTGTTATGTGCCTCAGTCTTGTTGATACAGTTGTCTGATGTGAGTTTGTAAGCAATTGAGATAAATTTCACTTTCTGTAATCTCATTTTGAAGTTGTGTTGCCCCAGGCTACCACGTATGGTATCCTCTGAGTCTCCCAGATGAGATGGCACTGTCTTACCTGACCTGGAACGAAAAAGCCTCACCTAAGCTCTTTTTCCCTTTTTCCTTTTTCAATATCAAATAACAGGCCAACAAATAAAAGGGACAAAATAACATTACATTCTACTTGCCATGTTACTTTTTTTACTTTTTTTTTTTGAGACATGATTCTTCTATGTCCAGCTTGGATGCTAAGAGGGAAATAAAAGCAGTTTTGAGTTAATACAGAAGTGAACAGGGAGAGAATTAAGCATTTGTTTATGATGAAGAATAATTGCAAAGCTTGGGTATAGTGGAGTTCCTGGAAAATAAAAATCAAGGCCACTTGTCTCATGCCACAATGATTGTGAGACAGTAAGTAGAAGAGAAGAAATGAGTGATACTCAGTGAACAGGAAAGGAGGGAAGGTCTGCAGAGTAGTCAGAAAGGCTACAGTGAAGATGTTGTAACAAGCGGGGTATTTTAAACAGTTATTTTCACTGAATAAACTATTTAGTGTTTGGGGATAGTGATGAAAATGTGTTTCTTGTTTGATGAATGAGAGTGGAAATACAGTAGGCAAAATGAGGCCTATCTGAGATGCTTTCCATGCCTTCCTCATTATGGTTTAATAACTGGTGATTGCTCAGTTATTTATAACAGGCAATGGAGCACTTTAAGTGTATTGTTCTGCTCATGCAGCTGTCTTCTGAAGCTTCAAATTGTATTCTATCCTTTCCCTTTCCTGTTATGGAGAAAAAGCAGTGGATTATTGTATATTTCTGAAGTTTTATTTTTCTCTGGATTCTCCTCCTCTCTACTCCCCAGCACCAGGTTGTGCTTACTTTTCTTCCTTTGCCAATGTAAGTAATGTAAGAAAACAAATACTCTAAGCGAGGTGCCTCACTCTTTACAGTTATGGTCAAGATTAAGTTATAAACTAAACATTTCTTAATTTTGTTGCTGTTGTTGAAAGTGGTTTTGAAACTGTGAACATACAAAATACGATATAGTTATGCTGTGTGGCCACTTAGCATGTATTCCTCAGTCACAGTGCTTGTCTTGCACCATAGTGTTATCTCTGGTACAACAAGGTCTACTTGTACTTCATCACCTGTTCTGTCCTTAAAAAAATAATTGCACTCTGAAGCTGGAAGGAACTACAACTGTACAGTGATTTAGATAGTTTTTAGGTTGGTTTGTTTACATACTTCTCTTGCTCAGGCCATTCCTTGGTGATATCTGAGGAGATTAAATCCCTAATGATATCTGAAAAGATTAAAAAGAGGACCATTAATGCAGGAAAAACTTCCAGAGTTGACATGTTTTTGTTCTTGCAGTTTGTATCTTTACTATTTCCCTCTTGCATCATTATTTTTTTGAGGGAATATTTGCATAAAATTGATGTTGTATTACTATAGATGCATCTTTCCAGTGTGTGTAATACAGTGGTGTCATTTGTTAGGCTTCAGTTGAGGAGAATTTCTGAAAGGGTATTTAGCTGCTATTTTATATGCTCTCAGATATTAAAAAATGCCAGAAATATTCCAAATACGTTGAAGCTTGCTATGCTCTTGAACTTCTGATAACTGAAATGAATCATAATGTTAATTGCATCAAATACTGTGTATTTTTGGCACTTCAGTTGAGGAGAAGGCAAATAATAAAAGCCG
This sequence comes from Megaceryle maxima, assembly GCA_024605025.1. Classification (NCBI taxonomy): domain Eukaryota; kingdom Metazoa; phylum Chordata; class Aves; order Coraciiformes; family Cerylidae; genus Megaceryle; species Megaceryle maxima. Next base: position 6,197 of record JANHGN010007802.1, on the reverse strand, counting down.
GTCTTGTTATCCAGGAATTCCCACTCCTGATGTTTCAACATATTCAGTTGTGCCAGGAATGAACCAGCCATAAAAAGAAAAGCCTTCTTATGGGTATACAGTGCAAATGATTTTGGTAGACAGTTAATGTTCCAGAAGAATTTGTCTCTCATGAAGACTTGAACAATAATGTAGCTAGCTGATTTGGTGATAATTTGATAAATAAAGACTTACCTCTGCTGTAGGGCTCTGTTCTGCAGCTTCTTTAAACAAAGTATGTGATAGGTGTTTTACTACCTGATACCCGTTTATTACAATTGTACTCTTCAGGTCGTTTGACACACTTTATTTTAATTCTGCAGCATCTGCTGCTACTGTTATGAAACCTTCTGGCCATCCCATGTTTGCTATTCCTTTCAAGTATGACAAGAAGAATTGTTTCTTGGTAAGTGGGCTGGTACACTAACCTTCAGTGTTTCTTTTCTGCCTTTAGAAAAGGCAAACTTGTTGGAAAGAGATGCATCTGAGTTGTAAGACTTGAAAGCTAATGTGCAAAACCAGTATGGTTAACGTGATTGTGTTGCCAGTATATGCTGAAGTAGATAGCATGTAACTGACATAAACAGCACTGTGGCACTTCCCAAGGTCTTAATCCTCTCTGCTCCTGAGCATTGCTGATAATGAAAATATTATGTATATGCAATATCATTACTTAAAGGTGACATGTATTTTCTTCCTTCCTCTTGAATTTCTGGCTTTGAGAATTTCAGTGCATATATTCTGTTTCATGCAGTGGTATGATTTGCATTAAATTTTCATTTTCCTTCAAGATTTTTCAAAAATTAATGCTTGTTTTTATGATATTTGTAATCAAATTTATGAGTTAGCAGATTTTGTTCTCATCAAACACCAAAAAACTTGTTTCAATCTTGTTTATTAAATAAGTTTTTACTGTTGTAAATACACATGCAAAATTATTTGCTACTACTGTGGCTAAATGGAATTAGTTGTGATTGTCTAATCTGTTGTTGTGAAGTCCATAAAGATTGTGGATTGACTGTGGATGTAATCTTCGTTTTGCCTTTTACTTGTAAACTGGAGGAGATTTATACAACCATCTGGCTGTGCTTGAATTGAACAGTCACTGTTCAGTCCTGAATTTGATTCTGAGCCAAAATTCACTGTAAATATTGGACTTGTGAGTGCTGGTGGGGTGTGAGCATGTGAATGTAGTGGGGATACCATCGGTGGCCGTTCTCCTCAGTGCTGTAGTAGCCAGCTTTGGAAGAGCTGTACTGTACATATTGCTACTGATCGGACTGAGGCTCTAAGTGTGCTAGTGATCTAGTGATAAGAATTAAGATATTCTGTACAAAGGTATCTACTTAACATTGGATTGTGGGCTCCCCAAAGAATCCTCTGTGAACTTACTCTGCCAGATCCTTCTATGAAAGCTGCCTGGTAGTTCTTAAATCTGTCAGCAAAGAGTAGCACCTATGGAATGAGCGTGGCAGGAACACTTACTGTTTGGGGTAGTTGCCTGCGATTTCAGGGAAGAGTTTATCAAATATGGATTGCATTGTAAAGTTTTGTAGGAGTAGGAAGGAGAGCCTTTGTTGCAATAATCAGTAAACAAATAAATGCTGAAGAGGATAACCTGTTCTAATCCTTCCTGTGTGGAAGTATACTGGAATTCTGTCTGGAAGAAAATGAGAGAAGCACATTTGTGTGAGCATTTGGGCTTTACATTCTGATTTAGACTTACTGCCTTATTATTGCAAAGTGAGCCCTAAGTATGAACAACAGGTATACCAATCCACCATTATCTCCCTGAATTTTCAAAACCAGTTAAAAATGTATGAATAATTTCATTTATTTTGCACACAGATTTTTTTTTTTAACTTTGCTTGTGTAAATAGTTAATGTTCAGTATGGTTCCAGTGTTTGTTATGGAAAGTACCATTTGTATAAATTATGGCACTACTATTTTGCTATAACCAGACTCCTGGCATTTTATTTTGCCTCTCTGGCCTGCTAGAACCTGCCTGCAAATTAAATTTTATTCTATGACTTTTCTGTGTAGGGTAGAGTTGGTTGGGCTATAAAACATACTACTTGTACTGTTCCATAGAACTGGGCAGCCAGTGAACAGGAAGCCAGAGCTGGAATTTTGTTAGGTGGTGTGAACTGTGCTACCTGGAAAACAGCACAGCAGCCAAGGAGCCAAAGAGAGAGACTTCTCAAGGAGACTACAAGTGCTAGGTCCTTTCAGTGTCTCTACTCACCAATTTCTTCCCTCCCCCATCCTTCTACCTACCTTTTCAGAAGTAGGGAGAGTGGTTCTTTGCCAGGCTCCTTAGGCCATGCAACAAAAAGCTTTACAGAAATACCCTTTTACCAGCAACTGCATTCAAGAGACCCATATATCTTTGCGTATGCTTTAAAGTATGATAGAAACATCTGAAATTGTGTTGAAAGTTAATTTATTCTTCAGGAGCAGACTTAAATGTATTTATTACAGGGGTCTGCCACACTGTGCTGTGTAGCACTGTGGGACCACTTCTGTCTGTTCCCATAGGCTTTTAGAGGAGAGGTTAGTGACTTTAAAGATGCAAAATAACAGAAATACGTTTTGTTGATAGGGGCTATTCTATGAAAGGAGCACGTATTTCCCCACAAAGTTTTGAGAGTGATTTTGCAGTCAAGCAGAAGTTTATTGCAGACTGAATGACTGGAAGCCTGTCTCCTAGTACTGTCTCCTGGCTTGATCTGGTACCGCTGACAGCTCGAGAGGGGCCTGGGAAGACAGTTTCTGAGTGCAAGATGGGCTGCATAATGAAGAGGGAGAAAGGATGGGCTGAAATAGTTACCCAGTTGCTGTTACCCAGAGCCTGTGACTGAGATGCACAACTCATTCCTCCCTCAGGGGACACAGGTGCGCAGAGCTATTTTTCTTTAATCACTCACATAAATTAAATTTATTCCTTTGCATTAAAATAATTAAATAAATCTACACCCTGTATCTTTTAGTACAAGATAATATCTTTGAACCTTTGGCTCGCCATTTTGCAATCAGCTGCAAGGTATTTTCCAGGGTGTGCTTAGCCAATTCTACCATTGTCCTAAAAGGTGTTCTAGGCAGAGAAATCCCCTGATAGCAATCAATGTTCCTACATACTTTTAATCGCCATATCCACTGGGAATAATAATTTCCGGGCCTCTCTTGAAGTCCACCTGCCCCACACTAAGATGAAAGGGACTTCCATGCTGTGTATCAAGTGGCACAGGCTTGATGCTTACCAGGATATTAAGCACAAATTAAAATGGTTTGAAGAATATTGATGTGGGTCTGAGGTTGGCCAGTTAGTGAGGGGATGATGCTGCCAAGTCTGGAGCAGATTGGCAAGGAGCAAGAACAGCCCTTGCCTTTCCTATATTCCCTAGGGGTTTTCTCCAGCTCTTTTTAGGACACGACACTACTTGCAAAGGCGCAGTAGCATACGTGTTTAGGATGGAGGTGTGTACTTTGGGAACAGGGTTTGTGTGCTTTCCAGGTTAGGAATGATTTTCCTGTGTTCGTTGTGACTTGTCTTCTGGTTGTTGAACTTGTAGATTTGGCAAGTCTACTGCTTGATAGCTGGCGCATCACCCCAGATTCGACTCTTTGTTTTTCCATCTTGTTTTCTAGCCAAAAACATCAAAGAGGCTCAGTGGCAAATCTGTGCTGCTTCCTCTCTGGCAAATACTTGATTTGTAGAGTTTGCCCCCTGTAGAAGCAGCAAAATGGCTTGCATTGTACCAAACTATCTTTACTTGGGAGTCTTAGAAGTGAGTGGCATTCTGTGGTTGGGTTCTGGCAGATCCATCCCCTCTGAAATTTCCTTAGGTTTGGTTTAGGCAGGCATTTGAGACTGACTGTTGAGTAATACAATCTCTCTTGGCATTGAGACTCATTCCTCACTTGCCATTCCAAGAACATTCACTGATACTTATACGAAAGCAGATGTACTTTTATTTGTATCTTTAGGAAAAAAACTTTACAGAAAATCTGTAGAGCTACTTGACTTGGGTAAGGAGGGAAGGACAGGGAACACCTAAAGCTCTGCGACAGCTCCATCTATTTGCTATTGACAATCTGTAGGAAAGATGGCTGTGTCTTAAGAGATTGGGAAGTCCTCCTGAGTAAGCATTTTCCAGTAAGGAAGTATCTGTTCTCTTCCTTCACTTCCAGAAGCTCAGGGGATTTAAAAAAATTGTCAGCAGTGTTAATGCCTAACTCTGTGAAGTCAGGAAAGAAAGCAGGATTTAGGTCAGGAATTTTACTATCCATATCTGAGCAAATGAAACCTCTGCTCTCTGAGGGAGCAAATGTAAGGCACACAACTAGGCTGATGTGGCTCTGGGCTTTGCAGGCCCCTTGTATTCTAATCTCTGTCTCTTATTTGCAGCTCAAAGACATGTCCTCACGTACATGGAGGATGCAGTGAGCCAGCTGCTGGAGAACAGAGAAGATATTAGTCAGTATGGCATTGCCAGGTTCTTCACTGAATAGTAAGTACATCAGGACACTGCCAGTAGGGCCAGCCTGAGGGGGGCTTTTGGAAACAGGCAGGGTACATGGAGAATGGAGCTGGGCACATGGTGATTATGTTGTGAATGCTGGATTTCACTAGTTTAGCCAAGGACTGCCTGAGTGTGTTTTGGAAACGTGCATGGGTTTCCTACAGTTCAGTACTATTACAAATGTTCATATGAAGCAGTCACTTGGGGGACAAAGCTTTTAAAAGCATATAGAAAACCAAATTTTCCTTGCCTTAATCGGGGCTGTTAGCATCAAAAGTCTTAATTCAGCAGTGCTCATTCTTCATTTTACTGAGTATGAATGTGACCTGTTTTATCTCCTTGTGCAATGATTGTCCTGTTGAATGCTTTAATAGAATGCCTCCTCCTCCCTTAACCTGCAGAAATCCTTGAATAATGAGCATAATAATTAGCACAGATAATCTCTACTATTTTGTAACATTGAGGGGGGGAAGTTGTGTGCTGGTCTTCAGTGTTGTTGATGTTGGCTCAGCCAATTGCTGTATGTTTTGTCAACTTGAGGATCACAGAATCCCAGTATGGTTGGAGTTGGAAAGGGTTGGAAGAGACTTCTGAGTTGTCTATTTTAACCCCCCTAATAAAGCAGGTTCACATAGAGTCGATTGCTCAGGATTGCATCCCAGGTGGGTTTTGAAAGTCTCCAGAGAAGACGACTCCCCAACCTTTCCAGGCAGCCTGTTCCAGTGCTCTGTCACCCTCACAGGAAATAATTTTTTCTTTATGTTTAGGTGGAATTTCCTGTGTCTAGTTTGTGCCCGTTGCCCCGTGTTCTATCACTGGGCACCACTGGAAATAGACTGGCCCCATCCTCTCGCCACCTTTCCTTTAGATATTTACTAGCATTGATAAGGTCCCCTCTCAGTCTTATCGAGTTAAACAGCCCCATCTCTCTCATCCTTTCCTTGTAAGAGTTGCTTCAGTCCCCTCAGCATCTTTGTAGCCGCTTGTTTGACTCTCTCCAGTAGTTCCCTGTCTCTCTTGAACTGGGGAGCCCAGAACTGGGCACAGTACTCCAGATGTGGCCTCACCAGGACAGAGTAGAAGGGGAAGAGAACATCACTCAACCTGCTGGTCACACTCTTCTTAATGCACCCAAATAATGTCTTGAACAATGTCTAAAACTCTTCCAGGGAGCTTCATTAAAGATCTATTGGTAATGTGTGTGCTTGCAGTGGTTATATGCTTGTGTCTTTTGATGGCCATTTGAAAATCTTTCCTTGCTTGCTTCCTTTCCTGTTATCTTTTTCTGAGGCAAACCAATGTGCAAACTATTTCTCTGTAATTTCTGTAGTACAGCAGTGGAAGAGGATCTCAAAGAATAAGAGTAGCTTTCTTTCTCAATTGACCACAGTTTGGTTGGTTGGTGGGTTTTTTTGGGTTTGGTTTTTTTTTTGGTTTGGGTTGTTCTGTGTGGTGGGTTGTTTTTTTTTTTTTTTTTAATTTTTTAATGTTTTTGTGTGTGTTTGTTTAGTTTTGGTAAGGTTTTCTGTGTTGTGGGTTTTTTTTGTTTGTTTGTTTGTGGTGTTTTTTTTTGTGTGTGGTTTTTTTGTGTTTTTTTTTTTTTTATTCCCATCAGTGTCAATCTAACCTACAGGTGAGGTTTAAATTTATAGGTT